>JAQOTM010000059.1:351832-406564 GCA_029168755.2 Tillandsia fasciculata
AGCTGGATTGGTCATCAGTCGAACCCTTCAAGAATTTTGTCCAGCAGAGTAGGTCTGACCACCAGCGTCAGAAGTTGGCGACTGTCCCTGCAGGTACCACCTCTAGTCTCAATCGCGAGAACTACTCCGCAATTAGGCTATCCTGCTGTGTAATCGCGCTTACATCGGCTTCCGCGGCCTGTCCTTTGCGACTCAGGGCGTCGGCCACCACGTTGGCCTTTCCCGGGTGGTAGTGGATCGTCAGATCGTAATCCTTTAATAGCTCAAGCCACCGCCTTTGTCGCAGATTTAGCTCCCTTTGGGTGAAAAGGTACTTGAGGCTCTTATGATCTGAGTACACATTACAGTGTGCCCCATACAGGTAGTGCCTCCAAAGCTTGAGCACAAACACCACCGCTGCGAGTTCCAAATCGTGCACGGGGTAATTCCGCTCGTACTCCTTGAGCTGCCTTGACGCATAGGCTATCACCTTCCCCCGTTGCATGAGTACTCCACCCAATCCATTCCGCGACGCGTCGCAATATACTTCATAATCCTCCCCAGGCTCTGGCAGGGCGAGGATCGGAGCTCGCGTCAACCTGTCCTTGAGCTCCTCGAAGCTTCCTTGACACTTGTCCGTCCAGACAAACTTTTCCCCCTTTTAGTCAAACGGGTTAAGGGGGTGGCTATCTTGGAGAAGCCCTCCACGAAGCGCCGGTAATACCCGGCTAATCCTAGGAAGCTTCGAATTCCGTCACCGTGGTCGGTCGGGGCCAGTCCGTCACCGAATCTATCTTCTTCGGATCCACCGCGACTCCAGCCGCCGAGATTACGTGCCCCAAGAAACCGACCTCTCGGAGCCAAAACTCACACTTTTTGAGTTTGGCGTAGAGTTTCTGTTCCCGTAGGGTCTGGAGGACTGTGCGCAGGTGTTCTTCATGTTCCTCGTCTGTACGGGAGTAGATGAGGATATCGTCGATGAAGACCACCACGAATAAGTCCAGAAGGGTTTGAATACCCTGTTCATCATGTCCATAAACACCGCCGGGGCATTAGTGAGCCCGAATGGCATTACCGTAAACTCGTAATGGCCATAGCGAGTACGGAAAGCCGTTTTGGGGATGTCCTCCCCCTTGACTCGGACCTGATGATAGCCCGACTGCAGGTCGATCTTTGAGAACACCGTCGCCCCCCGTAACTGGTCAAAGAGGTCGTCGATCCTTGGCAGGGGGTACTTATTCTTGATCGTGACCTTATTTATCTCCCGGTAGTCGATGCACAACCGGAGACTTCCGTCCTTCTTCCTCACAAACAGGACGGGCGCGCCCCAGGTGACGCGCTTGGTCTGATGAAACTTTGTCCAGAAGGTCCTCCAACTGTGCCTTGAGTTCCTTCAGTTCCGCGAAGGCCATCCTGTACGGTGCCTTGGTGATGGGCTTGGTGCCGGGGAGTAGTTCAATTGGGAAGTCAACCTCTCGTTCCGGCGGCATTCCGGGAAGCTCCGCCGGCAATACATTCGGGAATCCTCTTCCCGCGGGACCGCTAAGCCTGATCTGGGAAGCGGCCCCGAGCTGCACGACAGCCCACCACATTTTTGGTAGCAAGGCTTCGGGCGGAGCCTATTTGTTCCTTGCGCGGCCCTTAGTGGGCCCCGAAAACACCGGATTTTCTCTAGACTTCGGAACCCGCCCGCGCGCATAGGCCGGGGAAGGTTTCGCCTAACACCTAAGGATCTTAGTGAGGGGGAGAGACAGAGAGAGTCTAACGAGTGTAACTGGCTAAGGTGTAGTCGGCTCTCTAAGAAAGAGAAAAAGAATAAGAAACTAAACAGTAATCACCTGTCGTCCCTAGGTCTGGGACGTCGCGTCCCCTGCTGCAGTATCCCGGGGAGTCCGCCCGCAGCCCCTGGGCCAGCGTCGCACGGCGTGCCGGGGAGGGGTCTAACATCTGAGGAGTCTGAGGAGTCTGAGGAGTCTGTGGGGTCCGAGGGCTCCTGGTTGTCGGGCGGATCCCTTGGCTGGACGGGAGCCGCAGTACTGTCTGCACCCTTTTGCGGTGGCGGCGTAGGGGCAGGGGCGGCGGGGCTCTGAGGGCAAACATCCTGAGTGTGATCCGGCATCCCGCACTGGTTGCAATAATGGTGCCCCCAAGTGCACTCCGCTACCGGGTGAGCACCCTGGCAAATCACGCACGGTCCCTGGGGTGGTCTCGCGTCCTCTGCTGGAGCCTGTCCTTCCTTCCGCGCCCCCTTCGGTGGTCCCCCTCCTCGGTCTTCTCGGGCGGGGTCCCTTTGGGGAACGGGTGTAGCAGTCCTCTCTGTCCTCCTTGTTCGCGGTGCCGGAGGCCTGGTGACCCCCGGTTTCCAAGGGCAGTCGTAGCGGTTATGGCCCGGCCTGCCACACCGGTAGCAATGATCATATCTCCACGGACACTCCGTCACCTGGTGCGTTCCTACGCATATGGGGCAAGGTCTCCCAAGCGATCTGGATCCTGCTCTCGCCATCCTTGCGAAGTCGCTCTCCGTCCTCGGGCGCTTGTGTACCGGGCCCTCCATCGGACCCGGATAGGCAACCCTCTCTCGCGCGCGCGCCTCGGCTAGTTCCTGCTCTGCTCGCAGGGCTAACATAACTGCCTCGTTGAAGGTGGGGAACCCGGCTGGTGGCATTCCCCGATGGACGTCGTTCCTAGCGCCCCGCTGGGTGTGGTCAACACCCTCAAAACCTCGGATCAGTAGACCCAGTCGTTCCGTAAGGGTCAGCATTTGTCCTGCGATGTCACGCAGCTGGTTTAGGAGTAAACGGTTGGCTGCCGCTGCGGGATCCATCCTGTTCGTCACGAAACGATTAGTGCTTGGTGGCCGAACCTTGGCCGTCGGCTGCTGTAGACAAAGAAACCATGTCAATCCTATGGTCACAACCCTAGCATACCGTTTCGCGAATTCACCTATATTACGTTCCCGTTTCCCCGTACTCTCACGTACTACACCTACACCTTGGTTATCTCATTTCCAATTTGCTTGTGGCACCTTGCACTGTGGATGTAAATCACGTCTACTATGGTTGTGGTTGTATTCTCTCTGATACCATTTAATCTGTCACGCCCCCGGGGGTTTTTGAGTCATTTGAAGCGGAAAACGTGACTATTTTTTTTTTTGAAATAAGGTAACATAAACCTCAACCCCGGTGCGTGCCAGACCGCCACATACACAAATTCACTCTGTCCACGGACAGAGTCTCCTTTGTATATGCACGGCGTCTCATTTACAACATATTGTTCAATCACATAATACATGCATCATTCACCAACCAACAACCATACCGTAGACATTCACCATCAATTAAAGCAAGTTTATAAAGCGGCATCAACGTTTGGAAAGGATAAAACCAGAGTTGTAAACCGTGCCCACACGGCACTTCGTTTGAGAAAACGTTTTCGCAATCTAATGTTTATTCTTGAAACCATGCCGCGAATGAAAACATAAGGGAATACACCACATCCACAGTGCTAACTAATACATGTCCACAAATAAAGTATCCACAAGCAAAACTAAAAATAGCATAAGGAGGAAATGAGTCATAAATACGATAACCAAGAGTCCGACTACGATCCTCACGACGCAGTCCCACCGCCATCCCGGCTAACGCACCTAGGAATACCTGTCACGGAGTGGGTAAAGTCAGTGACAAACAAAGTAGATGTGTAACAATATCAAGAGGGAGAAACATACGAATACACCGAATACACCGTAACCTTTCGTTAGACACCTGTACATTAATTTAACCTGGGCACCAATCCCAGATCACCTGTCGGGGAGACGGAAGTCTCCCCTCGTGCACAAACACCTTTTTGATGCTCTTACCTCTTTCGCGGTGCTGGTGCGACACCTCAGCTGGCGCGAAGAGGTCCCCGCTTGCACCGTTACCTTTGCGGGGCACACGGGTCATAAAGACCACTCTTCCGGAAAAGTACACCCATGCGGAGGCCAATCCGCCTGTGTACGTGCAGCATCCGAAACCGGATTGCCAAGATTGGCGTGTAATGGGCACCGCGACCGCAGCCGCACCATTATTAGATAAATAACATTAATCGAAAGGTTAAACTATCCATCTACTTTGTTAGGTAAATTAAAGAGTACTTTTAATGACGATAGATGCACTTACAGCACCGGTTGCACTCATCGCAACCGTACCCACCTGGTTGGAGAGAAATCGGAACACCAATATCCTTCGCGCTCTCCCGCTGTGCACCCGGACCTAAGAAAAGTCCGCACAGATAAACTATGGTCAAAACACACACTAACACCTCGAAACGGAAGAACCCCCACCTTACAATTCGACGGAAAAAAAAATGCCCGGCACCGTCCGGTAGTCAAACCGGACTACATCCCGCACCGCCGTCGCCGCCCGTCGGAGCCCCGCGCGGCTCGAACCCGCGCGGCGGGCTCCGCGGGCGGCGCCCGCGCGGGCGGAGCCCCGCGCGGCGCCCGCGCGGCGCCCGCGCGGGTGCGAGCCCGCACGGCGCCCGCGCGGGCGGGGCCCCGCGCGGCGCACCGCGCGGTGCCCGCGCGGTGTCCGTGCGGGCGGGGCCCCGTGCGGCACACCGCGCGGTGCCCGCGCGGTGCCCGCGCGGCGCCCCGCGGGCGCCCGCGCGGGCACGGCCCGCGCGGCGGGGCCGCCCCGCGCGGCGCCCACGCGGGTTGCCCGCGCGGCGCCGCGCGCGGGTTTGCCCGTGCGGCGCCTCGCGCGGGTTTGCCCGCGCGGCGCTCGCGCGGTCCCGTCGCGCCTTCGCCGTTCGCGTCCTCCTCCGCCTTCGCCGTCCGGGTCTTTTCCGCCTTTGCCGTCCGCGTCGCGGCGACGAGGACGGCGTTGGTGACGGGGACGACGGAGGAGTCCAAATTACCAACAAAAATAGACAGAAAAATTCCAAATAATTTCTAAAAATTATTTGCTTACCGAAGACTGTCGGGAAGATCGCCCGGTCTCACTTTTTGCCTTCCGATCGGCGTCCGGAGCGATCGGGTTCCTTTCCCTTCTCCGGTTAGGGTTCCGTTCTTCTCTTTCTCACCGGTTGGGGTTATCGGCACGCACGAGGGGTTCTAAATTGGGGTTTGAGGAGGCGGTATTAAAAATAGGGTTTCCTCGGTAAACGGGGGAATAAATAGACCCCCACCCTATTTACTTATCCTTTCATCCACTTCCCGCATACGCACCGTCAAAATCCCTTTCGGATGTTTGACTTCAATTAATTAATTTTCCCAACTAATTAATCCTTACCGTCCTCAATTAATTAATTTTTCCAATTAATTAATCCTTACCGTCGGTCCTAATATCCGATTTCTTTATCTTACGTGCGTAGGTAAACCCGATTTTTCCCGTTTCTATCTCTCACCTAAATATCCGACTGACGGGATATTTAATCACCTTTAAATCCTGACCACCGATTATTTAACCACCTTTATTAAATAATCTTGGGGAAATAAATTCCCTATTAAAATATCCGGATCTTATCTCTTATCCAAACCACGAGATAAAATCCCACCATTTAAATCCTTAAATTAATTCGTACGTAGGAGGATTTAAATTTTCGTCACCGGGTAATTAATTAATTAATTAATTAATTATCCTCACGAGTTAACCCACCTTATCCCTAGGGTGCAAGATATTTTGCACGGTTACCGATGCGTGACTAATTACCGCATCGCTAAGGATCCCGTTCCGGGAGATCCCGATATCGGATTTCGAATCCGATCGCACCGTCGGTCATCGTTTTTCGCGCTCTATCGCAGAAAAATATACACACCTCGTCCCGGCCGACTTAAGAAAATTAAATAAATTTTATTTCGCTTAAGGCCTAAGCGATTACATGTGAGTTCGAAAATACCCCAAAGGGTCGGGTCACTACAACTTTGTATCTTTATTTTCCAGTTGTACAGATGATTGGTTTTAATTTTACAGCAGATTTATCTTATAGCTCTGATATCTGTTAGTTGCAGTACATTTTCTTGCAGGTTAGACGCTTCGCTTATGTGGGGTTTTGCATAGGCGGCGGATCTGTTGGCGGGCCCGGGTCGCAGTTTCGACCCCGGGGCGTGACAGTGAGGGCCCCCACTTGACCAGGAGTAGAGATCAGATTCCAAGCGATTAGACTGGGGACTTTACAGTGGATACTTCGGGAGGTTTGTTGCACAATGTTTGACTCGTTAACAAGTAAAAGCAGAGTATCGGGTACCAGCGGGCAAATTATAGAGTCTCCCTATCCCTGAATGGAAATGGGATCACATCGCTACTGATTTTGTTATTGGATTGCCGAGAGCACAGGGAGGAGCAGATGCTATTTGGGTAGTTGTGGATAGACTCTCCAAGTCTGCCCACTTTTTGCCGATGTAGATGACTTGGTCACTTGAGCAGCTAGCCCAGTTATATTTGGATGAGGTGGTAAGGTTACACGGAGTGCCCGCCTCTCTAATATCAGATAGAGATCCGAGATTTGTTTTGCATTTCTGGAGGAGCTTACAGACGACCTTAGGGACTCAGCTCAGATTCAGTATAGTTTTTCACCCACAGACTGATGGATAGTCAGGGCGGATGATACAGATTCTTGAGGACATGCTGAGGGTTTGCGTCCTGGACTTTGGAGGAGGGTGGATTCGACACTTATCTTTGGTTGAGTTTGCGTACAACAACAGCTTTCAGACGAGCAATCAGATGGCTCCGTCTGAGGCGTTGTATGGACGCAAGTGTCGATCACCTTTTTATTGGAATGACGTGGGAGAGAGATAGACTTTGGGGCTAAATATCTTGCTAGAGGCAGAGGAGAATGTCAGAGTGATTTGACAGCACCTTCAGACCGCCCAGAGCCGACAGAGGAGCTATGCTGATACCCGACGACGAGACTTAGAGTTTTAGATCGGGGATCATGTGTTTTTGAAAATCTCGCCGTCCAAAGGAATCAGAAGGTTTGGCACTCGCCGGAAGCTCAGCCCTCGGTATATTGGACTTTTCGAGGTGTTGCAGTGTATTGGGCCCGTTGCCTATAGACTTGCACTTCCTCCGAGGCTTGCAGGTGTCCATGATGTTTTTCATGTTTCAGCTCTAAGGAGATACATATTTGACCCGTCGCACGTCTTCGATTTCACCCCGCTAGAGATCAGTGAGGACTTGAGATTCGAGGAGCGCCCTTGTGGATTCTGGATCGAGAGTTGAGAGAATTGTGCAGTCGGGCCATCCCTTATGTGAAGATTTTGTGGAGCAATCATGATGAGCGCAAGGCTACTTGGGAGCTAGAGTCGGTGATGATGGATACCCACCCCTACTTGTTTGAGACCCCATTTTGAGTTATGTTAGTTCCGAGGACGAAACTTTCTTTTAGTGGGGGAGGATGTGATGACCCGGACCCTCGTGGAGGAATTTCAGCTAGATCAGCAGCTTGTGGAGGCCCTTATTGTTTGATAGAGTTGGTTGCGAGCAAATCGGACACCAGATTTAGAGTCAGCGCGAAAAATAGATCAAGAATACCTATTTGGGCGTTTTTATCAAGTGATAGAAGTGGTTTCGCGCAAAACGGAGACCGCAGTTGGATTCAACACGAAAAAAAGTTCAAAATTGGCTATTTGGATGTATTTTTTCATAAATGGATGCGAAAAACGCACTCAGCGCGCGAAAACGGTCAAAATAGGCTTTTTGGGCTCACTGGGTGCATTCTGGGAGTGGGCCGGTCCACGGCCCACTGCGCGTGCACCGGGCACAGCGGACCGCGACGCACGCCATGTGGCAGGCGGCGATTGGCCAGGGCGACGTGCGGGTAGGCGGGGGCAGGCGGGGCAGGTGGCGTGGCAGTGGAGTAGGTATGCGAGAGGGCACGCGGCGCGCGGTGGTTGGCTGGCGCCAACCACCCGCGCACGCGGGTGGGCCGCGTGGCGGGGCCCGGTTGGCCGCGCCTCGCTGCTACATGGGGCAGGACACGCGGCACACCCGGATGAATCCGGGCCCTGCGCTTGCTGTCCCGTGTTCGGCGCCCAAAAGATTCGGGCACCCGAAAATGTACCCCAAACCGTTTTGGGTTCTCTTTGGATTTCGCCTATAAATAGGCCTTTCTCTCCCTTTTTTTAGGATTTTGAGATTTTTGTTGGGGTCACCCTTTGGCTAAGCACTTCCTCTCTTAGTCCTCTACCCTCCCAAGGATCTGGGGCATTTTAGGAGGCAGCGGCATTGACGTTTTCCCCGACTCGGCGCACTTCGACGCTTCTCCGATTGCGTTTTTTTCCGTCAACGCTCCGTCCGTGGTCTCCCCTTAGCTTACCCAAAAGAGTTTTTAGCCGATTTTTGCGGCAACATTTCCACTAGAGGTAGGTCTTTGATTTTCGTGTTTATTATTTCTCTCCATTTTTTTTTTTTGTTGGACTTTTCGGAGCTTCTTTAGACCCCATTTTCTGCAGTAATTTTCTGGATAGAGGTGGAGTAATCTTGCATTTTCTCAGCCTACGGTTGTCGGAATGGGAGTTTAAGGACTCGATTGACATCTACACTTTGAGAGAAATGCAACAGTATTTTTTTTGGATTTTTTTAAGGACTCCTTGTAGGTGGGAATTTTTGTTTTTGGGGACTGTTCCACTAAACAGTAAGATGCAGATTTTGTGTTGGTAATTTTTGCGGCGTTCGGCTTGTGATACAGTTTTTGCTCAGATTTTTGAGTTTCGCGGGGAAAGGGGAAGTTGGCACTTATCGTCACGATCGAGGTTAGCATTTTTTCTTTTGGTCCCGGACAAAAATTATGCTCGGATTGGCTTCTATACTCGAGCGACACGCTCGCTGAAATTCGTTAACTTATTGGACAGAACTTCAGTGTTTTGACTGTCGCCGCCGATCCGGGAGGAGTTTTTGGGAGTTCTTGGATTCGTTGGAACCGTAAGAGCTGAAGGAACGCACACGCCAAATTTTAGCCCGATCGGATTCCGAATCTGCGCGTTCCAGGTGGGTTGTTGAGTACCTCTTTCTACAGCTTACTCACTAGGACTATTAGAGTGACCCCAGACTTGTTATTTATCGTTTCGCCACCCCATTGGAAATCTTGTATGAATAAATTATCCTGATTAATTCTTAGCCTATCTATGTGGGATTGGTATACTATGGTGGTGATATATTAACATGCATTGTTAGCACTTAGCCGTTCATGTGTAATGGGTTATTCGTTGGGACAATATGATCTATCCTATATGAGGTTACTATTTGTTGCTCTTCATTTTATTCTACATGAGAACAATTGTATGTTTGTATGGACATTTGGATAGACCACCTTTTATCACTACATTATCATATTGGGACTTGACTTAGGAGAAACCATGATTGTCCCTTCTCTTCTCCTTTTTACTCTGACATGTGATTCATGTTGCTCGAATTGCGAGTAGGGGCTTGGGATAGTGTAGTCGAGATTATCGAGTCTGGGAGAGATTGTACCAGATTGTGTGTGGGTTATGGGATCCAATGATCTAAATAGGAAAAAAATCACCTAGAGGGGGGGTGAATAGGTGTAAATAATAAAACTCAGAAATCTTTGCGTAAAAATAACCCAATGCGGAAAATAAAAATGTACGCAAGATTTTATGTGAAAAACTACATCACATGAGTAAAAAACCACGGGACCGATCACACGGGAAATTCACTAAGATTAAACACGTACAAGGTGATATAACGCAATACCACGACTTAACCTTTTTCATACACTCCGAGTAGATCTTCTCCGCAGGCCACAACGCGCATCGATCACACGATTTGCGTCCAACTTCGAATCCACGAAATTCAACGTCGAATCCACAACGTCTAACCAAATCCACGGTTGTCACCAATTTGGCACGAGTCGATCACATGAACGCGCCTCGCTCAGAATCCACGAAGTCGATAGCACCTTGAAACACAAGGCCACGCGAATCCACGCGCCGATGTTCCTTTCGAAAATCGTTGTTTGTTTATTGGTGGTGATGATAATTGAATACTTAGATCGTAAATAGACAAGAAAACACCATCTGAGTATTCATCGATTTGATTCTATAAAAGATAGAGAGTTTGAAAATCCTAGAATCAAATTGATAAATAGAGGAAGAAAACCTAGAATAAGAATGTGTTTTCCTTTTCTTCTCTATGTATGGATTACCTTTGATCCCTTTTTGGAATACACTAAAAGATGATATTAGGGTTTATTTATAGGCTAAAAATCTTTTGGAAAGAGATAAGTATCAAAAACTGCCTTAACAGAATTTTTCTCGCATGGCAGTCCGGACTGGAATAAGTCTGATCCGGACTGTCGTCATTCACAAGAAATTTTCCAGAAATAAAGTTCGGGGTCCGGACTGGATGGTTCTGATCCGGACTGATTCATGCGACATATCAAAAACATAGTTCGGGGTCCGGACTGGATAGAGGTTGATCTAGGCTGGAATTTCGCATAAACCAAACAATGTTCGGGGTCCGAACTGAATCTGCCTGATCCGAATCCAGAACATATAAAATGTCCAATTTTTTATTTTTATGCAATGAAAATTATTCCAAGTGTTTCTAAACTATAAGAATGTATTCAAATCACCAAAAATATTTAATTTAACGTACCTGAATATTTTGAATCCATTCTTCTTGAGATTGATGTAAGTGATCGACAATTATTCAACTTCAATCTTCAAGACTCAAAACACTTCACGAAATACGCCAATAAAAAAATCCTTAACAATCTCCCCCTTTGGCGGTTTCGTGACAAAACAAATAATCCACAAAAATAAAAGAAAGATGATTTTTGTTGCTATCACCATACAACAAAAATACGCATGAACGATCCAAACAAATGTAAATACAAGATATAAACTCCTAATACAAACTCTAGACTTAGATGCAACTAGGAGTGTTCAAATCTTATACTCTCTGCAAAAGAAATAATTCTTGACAAAAAGAAATCATTAAATACCTCAAGAATTTAATCAATAAGCAATCAGAGAGTTATACATTCAAAATGACATTAGATATTAGATATGCATAAAGACAAGCCTTTAAATTCCCATATCAAATGTCTAACAAGTTCAAATTGTTCAACATCGAAGACTTCAACTTCACTTGTTAGTTCAACTTCACTTGTTCTACCAACTTGTTAGAAGTTAGAATATTACAAGACCAAATAGTTAGTAGAATAGTTAGAAATCAAAACATGTTCATTGTTCATTGTTCTCCATTTCATCTCCTCTTTTTTGTCACTAAAAAGCCAAATATAATGTGGGGAAGATATGCCTAACTCCAAATGCAAAAATTAAAATCCCATGCATGTAAGTGAAGAAGAAAAAAAGTAAGTAAGAAAAACTGTTTTGCTGAAAAACACAACTTTTTATTCGGAACCGGAGTCGTCGGAGCTGCTGCATCCGAGCTTTGTGAAGATTTTCTTGACCAGTTTCGTTAGTGTCTTATATTTCTTCTTCAGATCTTCTTGGACTGACATAATCTGCTGTAGGTCAAGTGAAATACATTCCCATTCCATAGTAATTCGTTCCTGTTCAGACGAGAGCCGTTGTTGCTCTCTATAGATTGATGTGACAGAGGCTTCATTCTCTGAAGTCTCAAAAAGTCCTGGTCCTGAAGCTGTTGCTTGTTGTGTTGTTGCTGCTGGTTGTGCTGTTGCTGTTGCTGTTGTCGGTGCGGGTCGAGAGGAGGTCGAAGTTCGCTTGCTTTGAGGTGGGGTCGGGGTTTCATCCGATTGGCGAGGAAGTGACTTCACAATGGTAGAGTCATTAATTATCCCCGAGCTATGCATATAAGTTGACGAATGAATGTCCACGTCAAACTTCTTCAAAATCTGCATAATGATCATCGGGAATGGAAGTCGCTCTGTTGGATGTGGATGCTCCACATACCTCGCCATCCTCGACCATAAAAGATAAGGAATATTGATATTCAACCCTCGAGCCGCCGTGGGATGTCCCAAAAGATAAAGAAATAACATTCTATCCCATCGCAAGACCTTTGTTTGCATGTTCGACAATATACTGTAACAAATAATGAAGTTAAGAAATCGGTATTCAGGTTTAAGTTATTTAGAAAATACCGAATTTCCTGCCGAGCGTGTGTCCGGCATACGTATGCTATCCACCACAATCCTCCATGCAATCGACGAAGAAATCTGACCCTTCATGTAATGGGTCCCGTCAAGTTGAGAAGGCATACCCAATACCTCTCCAATCAGTTGAGGGGTAATGGTAAGCTTTTTGTTCCGGACTGAAGTGTGAAACTTTATAGGTCCACCCTTATTCTCGTGAAGCTGCTGTGCACAAGTATAGAACGTCCTGACAAGATGAAGACAATATCCAGAAGTCTCTGGAAAGTTACAGATTTGTGAAAAATTGGCTTCATCAAATAAAATTCCGAAAGCCACTGAGCGATCTCGAAAAGCCGCAACATTTACATGTCGTTCACCAATGAACTCTCTATTTTCAAAAGCTTTCATCCTATCTGAGTTAATATGCACTACATTCTCTTCAACAGGAGGTTGCTCGCTAGCAAGTGGCTCCTTGATCTCAATTCTTCGAGATCTCCCTCTTTTTCGTACAACACTTTTTCGTTTCATTGAGATTGGTTCCATGGAGGCTTTTCCTTTTTCAGCTGCCATTGGAGGTGTCTTTGCTTTTTCCAAAACTAGGGTTTTGCCCTTTAAGGCAGATGATTCCTTAGCCACTGCTTCAGTCAATTATTTCCATTCTTCGGATTCAGTCTCCAATTCATCCAAAGGAACAAAATCCGCCTCATCTTGAGCTTTCTTCGCACGCTTCAACTTATTTGTAACCCTCGTGCTCACTAGTGCTGTGATGAACACGACAATCCATGCAAAGACCATCTTGAAGGATTTGTCAAAGAAACTCTCTTGTGAGCAAGAACTCAAATACATGAAAAAAATTATTTAATTCAAAAAATTTAAAAAATTATACCCAAACAATCCTTATCACATGTAGAAGCTAGGAATCAAGAAGGATTTGCAAAAGAAATTTTAAAAATAGATCAATCCAATGATTTTCAAAAATTCCAAAAATATGCCCTAAATCCGAAATTTCTTGAATCGAATCCCAAAAATCCGTTTAGAATGTTACAAACAATCATAGAAAAGTTTCTTAGGCATCCAGAGTTCAACTTATGCAAGAAATTTGATCAAAAACCGTGCAAAAATGAAATCGTAGCATGAAATCCATCACGTTTTGAAGAACGCAAGTAAAAACTGTGAAAATCCGAGATTTGATCATAAAACTTACTTGGATCGAATGAAAAGAAGTGAGAAAAGATCCACAAGCTCCTAGATTCTAGAGGGAGAAACTCAGGGAAACAAAATCAAAAGCTTTGAGTGAATGAGAAATCCAAAACCTCTCGTTTTGATATAAAACCTAGCCGCGGTCCGGATCGGATTAAGAAGTCAGTGCGGATCGGCTTTGCGCAGAAAATCCCATGATTCGGGATCCGGACTGACTGATCCAGTCCGGACTGCCTGCAACTTTTTCTCCAGAAAAATTCATAAAAATTTTAGAAAATTCAGAAAAAGTATGTAAGCATTCTTACATATCAACTTTAAACAAAAAGTATCGTTTCATATGAAAAGAATTAGATTATGAGAAATATATCAAAATATCTCAAATAATAAAACGAAAATTTATAAAACTTATAACCTCTAAAGTTGAGGAAGTTCGAAACATCAATCACGATCTAATGAGTAAAAAATTTATCAAATCATCAATTAAGCAAAGAAAATAAAGCACGAAGATCGATAGATATTTGAAATCCCTAATAAATAAGATAATCTTATCTACTCAATATGTTTTAGGGAGTGGCTCTTTGAGCATCTTTCAAAAATTCCACCTTATACCAATCATGAAATTATTGAATAAATCAAATATTCTAATTAGCATTGTTTAAAATAAGCATTAACACCATACTTTTCAAAAATATGTGGTAACTTCACACACTACTCGGACGACCGAGGTGGTAGCTCTTCCCTCCATGTGGTGGTAATTTTCATACTCCACTAATGGATGTAACTCTTTCCACATCTTATGAGCATGAAAAACTAAAAATTACTCCCCCTCAATTGGCTATCAATTATGTAAAATATTAAGTATTCAACCAAAAATTAATCTCGTCTTCATACTTATTTCAATTATCAAATAAGATAAAAATAATACCAAAAGATCATTGAGTGAGGTATTGACTTTGATCAATTAAAGATGAAATAATTAATATAGATGATCATTGCATCAAATGAATTATAATGATATCCAAATTATAATAAATTTCTCAAGATATGAAAAGATGCAATTAAAATCAATATTACTAATGTTACGTTAATGTTCTAGACTGCATATTAACAAACAAAAAGAACAAAAACATAAACAAAACCTAACTTGTGATGATTCGGATCTCCGCAGAGGTTTTGCAGTGTGTTTAGTGGCTTCTGGATGCCCTTTTTGTATATTGGAGGTGTTTGCGCGTAAATCGGACCTAAGAAATAGACTCAGCGCGAAAAATGGATCAAGATTGTCTATTCGGATGCCTTCGTCGAAAAATAGAAATGGTTTCTCTCAAAACGGACACCGGATTTGGATTCAGCGTGGAAAAACGATCAAAATTAACTATTTGGATGTATTTTTCGGAGTCTGGACACCCAAAAACGGACAACCGGAAGTTTACAGTGTATTCGGGTGCACAGGAGGAGCCGTGGACCGAGAGGGCCATGTGGCGGTCCCTGATTGGCCGGCGCACCAGGCGCGGTCCACGGATGCGGCGCGGGCAGGCGGGGGCAGGTGGCGAGGCATGCGGGCAGGTGCGACGCAGTCGGGCTTGTCAGGGGGCGCCGCCACGTGGCGGCGCGTGGTTGGCGGGCGCCAACCACCCGCGCGCGTTGGGTGGGCCGCGTGGCGCGGCCCGGTTGGCCAGGCGCCGCTGCGGCATGTTCTGGGACATGTGGCGCGCCCGGATTAATCCGGGCGCATTGCACAGTGTCCCCTGTTCGGGGCCCGAAAGTTCCGGGCGCCCGAAAACGTTCCCAGAAGTCCGAATTTGGGATTTTTCTGGTTTCGCCTATAAATAGGCCCTTGGAGCCCCTCTTTCGGGATTTTTGGAGTTTTCTCTTGGAAGCTCTTTAGCTGATGGTCTTCTTCTTTATGTCCACCACATTTCTAAGGATCCTTGGCATTTTTGGAGGCCGCAACATTGATGTTTTCCCCGGCTCGGCGCACTTCGACGCTTCTCCGATTTTGGCCTTTCCTGTCGACGTTTCGTCCGCGGACTCCCCTGTGCTGACTCGAGAGAGTTTTTAGCCGATTTTTGCGGCGACGTTTTCACGAGAGGTAGATCTTAGATTTTTGTATTTACCATTCCTCTCCATTTTGGGTTTTTTTGGGGTATTTCCGAGCTTCTTTAGACCCCCTTTTCTGCGACATTTTTCTAGACTGTGGAGGAGTATTCTTGCATTTTCTCGATCTAGGGTTGTCGGAACTGGGAGTTTAAGGACTTGATCGACATCTACACTTTGAGAGGAATGCAACTGTATTTTTCTTGGATTTTTGAGGACTCTTCGCAAGTGAACATTTTCGGTTTTTGGGACGGTTGCACAAAATAGTAAAAGCAGATTTTTGAGAGTGTAACTTTTCTGGCGTTCGGCTTGTGATACAGTTTTTGCGGCATTTTCGGTGTTTCGCAGGGAAAGGGGAAGTTGGAAATTATCACCACGATCGAGGTGAGCATTTTTTCTTTTGATCCCGAACAGAAATTATGCTCGGATTTGCTTCTATACTCGAGCGACGCGCTCGCTGATTTTGCCGAACTTGTTGGACAGCACTTTAGTGTTTTGGTTGCCGCCGCCGATCCGGGAGGAGTTTTTTGATGATTTTTATTGCGTTGGAATCTTGAGTGGCTGAGGAACGTGCACGCCAAATTTTGGCTTGATCAGACCCCGGATCATTGAGTTTCAGGTGGGTTGGATTTTCCTCCAAATCGATGGACTGTTTTCTAATTCTATCTTGTAGTGGACAAGCATGATAGACATGTTGATTGAGATGTATGCAAGGTAGAGTTAGTGACTTATTTATTGATCTAGATATATGCCTGATATAGTGGGGGATTTATTATCGATGTATGATGATGCATGATAGTATCCGGGAATAATTGTTGGTTAAGATAGTTGCATGCTAGAATTAGCATTTTGAGTATCGGTTATGTTGTATGTCTAATTATGAAAATCTACTGTACTGAGGAGCAGATGAACGAGAATAGTCCAAATAATATCTATCATCTAGGATCATAAAACATATAGGCATAATCATCAAGGCTAAATCAAGAACAGGTGTCCGACTGGACTAAAGCAACCAGAGGGCCGAAAAGATAAAGCCCGGACCGAAGATAACCCACCTGAATGTAGGCCAATCCCGAACTCCCGCTAGACTACTGGGAGGCTGGTGCTGAACAGCTGAGCCCTGAATAGAAAATATAATCAGTAATAGACTCACACATACCCATCCCGACAACACTACAGCAATACAACGCTAACACGGGATAACTTAGCCGATTTACGGAACAAGATCCAATTCCCGCTCAACGAGAGCCCACGGAACTCTAACAAAATGCCCAGTAGGTGTGAAGATACTGTCTAAAGACAGCAAGCATGTCCCAACTGCATCTAGGTCCTTGATACATCTTAAATTGCATAAAAATGTTAATTCAGTTAATTGTTTCGACCCGTTCTCAAAATCCAGGAAACCAAAGACAACCCCGTAGTTTCAGCGCGTCCGTTTCGACGAGACGAAGCTCGTGCTCACAGGCTTGGGCTGGCTCGGGACCCGAGGGCAAAGTTGGCCCCAAGAAAACTTAGACCACAATAGCTATATTGCCAAACTAAATTAATAACCCAATTTAACCAATAACTAGCATGAGCATCATGTTCTGGAAGGTCATTAGAGTAGAGTGCTCACCTCAGGTGTGCCGCAGACTCGCCGGAAAGGTCGCCGGAGCAAAGTGGTGCAATTTCCAATAAAGCAAAATCTCGGTTTGGCCGAGGCAAGGTTAGCTCGGGTTCTAGGCTTGAACAGAGGTGAGCAGCAGCAAGAGGACACTCACAGAGGTGGCTCAGTCACTTCCCGACCCAACGCCGGAGGCCGGAGGCGGTGGCTGGCCGGAGATCGAGGTCGGGTGGCAACAAGGGTGCAACTACAGCAAATAATGTTCCTACGTCAAAAGCACCATGCAACACTACGAAACACCTCGAAATGATCAAACGAGCTTACGTGAGTCACAACACGACGGCTGGGTGCGGCGGCGATCGCCGGCGGCCAACCCAACCGAGCTCGAGTAAATTGGAGGTGCTCTAATGGCGGATTCCTATCCGAAGCTCGAGAGGCCCTCCAACTTGGATCAGATGGTCCCTCTCGGTTCTGTGAGGCTTGCCTGGGGTGTGCCCGGCGGCGTCAGGCAGCGACGGCGCCGGGCGGTGAGGTTCGGCCAAGGAAGCAAAAAGCCCGAACCTAGGGCTTCTTCGCGCGGCCCGGATTCTGCACCGATTTCCACCAAACCTTGGAGGTAGGTTGCAGTCGATGAGGAGAAGAGTATCAGCGGTCTTGATCGGAGTTTCAACGGCCGGATAAAGGCGGCGCCCAAGATCGGCCAAAAACGATAATTCCGGCGACTTGACGCTCCCGCCGGCGACCGGGACGACGGCGACCACTTCAACTTCACAGAAAAGGTCCATGCAACGTCAGGAAGTCATTGAATTGGTCTTTGGGCCATTTAAAGACAAAAACTTCCAAGAACTCACCTCGCCGGAAAAATGAAGGAGGAAGGAGGTGGCCCGCGGCGGCGCACGGCGGAGCTAGGCGTCGGGTTCACCTCAGCTCGGTGTCAACCACGCAGAGGCACTCCCAGATGACGTTTGGAACCACCCAAGGCCTCTGGGAGCTGATCTCTTGCCTTCCCAACCGAGATGAAGGAGATTCTTGGTTCTCCTTCTTCTCCGGCGACGAGGCGGCGGCGGCCGGTGCGCTACCTCCGTGGAGTGCGGCAGAGGGAGTGGAGACGTTGGAGCTAGCGGCTGCCGGGCTGAGAGCTACGGGGTTTAGGGTTTAAGAGAACCCTAACCCGGATGCATTTTAAATAGAGTATTGTTGCAACAATGCATTTTAAGGGATTTTTTTAAAAATAACCCTCTGAAAAATCAAAATTTGCCAATTAACCCTCCCCAAAAAATATTTGCAAAACTAACCCTCCTTTTGCCAGCTGGGCGCCACGGTGGTCAGACGACCTGAAGGCGCTGAAGCGTTCAGCGTCTTCACAAAAAACCTATGAAGACGCTGAATGAATCAGCGCCTTCATGCTATATGTTGAAGGCGCTGAAGCGTTCAGCGTCTTCACAAGAAAAACCTGTGAAGGCCCTGAATGAATCAGCGCCTTCATGCTATATGTTGAAGGCACTGTTTCATTCAGCGCCTTCAGCATAGACTATAAGGCGTTGAGGACTTAGCCATTTTTCGTCGCGAAAAATGGCTAAGTTCTGTGTAAGCAAAAAATGGCTAAGCTCTGTGTAAAGGCGCTGAGTGGCTCAGCGCCTTTAGTATAAAACACTAAAGGCGCTGAGTTGCTCAGCGCCTTTAGTGATTTACACTAAAGGCGCTGAGCCACTCTGCGCCTTCAGTGCAGAACACTAAAGGCGCTGAATGGCTCAGCGCCTTTACCTGGGCCTACACACATTACTTAAGATCACTTTAAAAAAATTCCAAATTTGTACAACAAGTTGCAAGCAATGACAATTAACATTGAAAAAGCAAAAACTACATTCACAAACACCAAATGAAGGTCCAACAATCATTACATTCATAAATGAGAGTTGAGTAACATCAAAAAATGAACTTTACAAAAATGTGTATACGACAACTTCGAACTCAAAAGCTCAATTTTGAGCACGTCCTCGACCTCGACGTCCTCGGCCACGCCCACGTCCACGCCCTTGCCCTCGCCCTCGGCCACGGGGAACAACAAGGTCGATGATAGGTATATCATCGAGATGCTCGACTGCTGCCAACTGATCGAGCTCCTCGATGATACCACCCTCATCCTGCTCAGCAATAGTCTGAACCTCCTGTGGCGATGATGACGATGGACGACGACGTGACTATGTAGAAGTAAATGAAGTCCGTGATACTGGTGGCGGGAGCGATGCTGACGTCGAAGAAAATGTCATCGGGGCCTGAATGGTAGGAGATGGAGATCGTGGCACCTGAAAGAGTGTAAATAGTTTGTTAATTTGAATTTGAAAACTTAATTTGAATTCTATGCTAAATGGTACCTGATGACTCGAGGTCGCTCCCTCGTATGAAGGTCCGCCTGACACTCTGACCGTAGGTTCAGATGGTACATGCTGTAGTACCATCTGAATATTGTCGTTCATTTCTCTCAAAGTATGAACAATAGTATGAGTCAGCGGTGGGTCCTGCAATATCTGGCCGACAATAGTATGAACATGTCGTAGTGTGTCGGCCTGCATTTTAATTTAGAAATTAAAATTAAATATATATGAGGAAAGTTGAATATATTAAATTTATATATATAAATTATTATACCAGTCTTCTCTCGACATGCCCACGAGGATGAAAAGTCAGCGGAGGACGCTGTACTGGACGAGATATCCATCGTCTCGTAATCGTCCAGTATCACTACATATATATGGATGCCGCTTGCAGTGGGTCCTCACCAGCAGCCGGGAGTTGATCAAAAATCTGATCTAGCCTCGCGGACCACCTCTCAATGTGGATAGCATGAAATGCGATCCAATCCTCATCCGGACGCCCACGTGATGTGATGCGTTGGATGGACTCCACATTAAGAGGTATATGCTGGAGAAGACCGAACTGCCGCAGGACTCGGTCCGGCACGTGCATCTCGACAATATGAAAGCAAATCAGGACTGTCCTTGCACGCCAGACCGCTGAGCCATGCACACAGAAATCCGGTAATGTATCTATAATATGATCTGTGTACGGCATCCATATAACCTGTTAATGGACAAAATTATTAGTTAATATAGAAGTGTTGAAGCAAAATATACTTAAAGTATTCAATAAAACATCTACATACCTGCGCCTCTCGCTGCTGATCTAGTTCGTCTCTGTAAAACTCAATGTCACACGTCCTGACATTGGTTCCAAAACGTAGCCCTCCAGTGTTGCCCCATCTAGATTATAAAAAATATATATTAGTTGCAATTACAATTTGAAATACAAAAATCTACTATATCAAATAAATATCTTACCGGCAACCCAGAGGTCGATCGACTATATCGGGCAGATTTAGGATGCCTGTAGGTCGGCCGATATGAATATGGTCCCAAGCCCAGATCTATAAATTCACGCCAACGGGTTAATATAATAAATAAAATATACAATACCAATATATAAAGATAATACTGAAATAAAAAAATTAGATTTTATACCTGCAATAGGGTCCCAAAACAGCAACATTCGGCCTTCCCGTTCAGCGCGGCATCTCCTAGCGCTCGATATAGATAGGCCAGAGTCGCAGCACCCCACGCATAAGCGCCGCAGATATCAAAGTCAGCTAAAAGTGGTAGCCACTTTAGATGAACTTTATATCCGCTGGGGTTTGGAAACAGACTACCCCCGATCTGATATAGAATATAAGCACGGGCGGTAGCTGCGACTGTTCCTGCAGGGGCATCTAGAGGTATATCATGAAAATGTTGATATAACCAATCTAGAGATACCGTAGCCCCCTTTGTGTGAGTAGGTACCACCCCCAATAAATCCATACATAGAGCAGGCCAATCGTGAAGCGTGGATCCCGAGACCGGCGCACCATGCACACGGAGACCCAAAATAACCGCCACATCCTGGAGTGTGACAGTCATCTCACCATGGCGGAAGTGGAAGGTCTGGGTCTCCGGTCTCCACCTCTCGGCAAGGGCGCCCAGTAGAGCCTGATCCAGCACCAATCGTCGCAGTCGTGATAACCCATAAAATCCTGACTGGCGAAGTAGATCTATTACCGCTGGATGTTCAAGCTCCCACTGGTTCATCTTGCGCCCGTGCTCTGCGAACAAGACAGGACGATAACCCTGTGATGCAAAAAAAATATAGTTAGCTCTTACATGAATTCAGCTTATTTATAATATTTAAAAAAATAAAAATTTATAGCACTTACCTCAGTCCTGATAAAGGCAGACCTATGGCGATGCTGGTCTACTAAGACAGACGCATCAGCTGGCCCCGCGTCCTCGTGATCTGCCATCTGCAATAAGCAATCTACATATTAGTAACATGATAGCTAAAAATAATTAAATATTAAGACAAGATAAATATAATTGTGTAAATCATATGCCGGCGTCCTCGTTGCACTATTTCTGTATTTTGTGGACAAGTGCTCCTATAATGGCCTGCCTGCTTACAAATGGAGCATTTTCCTCGTCGGCCACCCCCTCGTCCATTACATTACGAATACGTGTAGATCGTGGACGACCTTTCTTCCTTCGTATAGGAGGCGGTACAATCGGGGGACCTTTGGGTCGTGGCCAGTGCCGTCTATCAGGAACAGGATGAAATTGTGGTGCGTACGCCGCACGATAGCAGTCTGTACTATACCAGGGTGAAGTAAAATTCTGGTAGGCTAATCTCATATGTGATCTACTACAAACTGCTAAGACATGCGAGCAAGGTATTCCTGTTAGATATAATTCACAACATGAACATTCGACATTTGTTCCATTGACGATCACTTTGTAGTCGAAATTTTCAGTTTTAACTTCAAATTCTGTGAGTCCAAATCTTTCAACATGATGTGCCCGCGCCGTATCTAAATTTTCAGTAATCTTATTTTTAATTTTAGGGACAAAAGCGTCCGTCGAATGTTCACCGGCCGCACGGCGCTCGCAGAAATACTTATTAAGCTTATAAAAAGTAGCTGCAACAAAAGCCGTAATAGGCAAACCACGAGTGTCCTTAAGAACCCCATTTAACGATTCAGAAAGATTCGTAGTCATCAATCCAAACCGGCGGCCTCCATCAAATGCTCTTGCCCAGTACTGTTTATATCTGTCAAGATTACGGACCCACTCCCAAGCATCGTGATCCAACACCTCTAATTCTTCCTTCAGCTGATTATATGCCGTCGGTGTTGCAGCTTTTCCAATATGCCAGAATTTATCTAACAATATGTCGGTCTTGAAGCGCTTTTTCATGTTTGCTTTCATATGTCGAAGACACCAACGATGCGAGTGACCCTGTGCTGGAGGATAGATAGTAGTCACTATTTCCCTCAATCCAGAAAATCGATCAGATATAAAACAAATGGCTCTATCACGGGTAACATACTGACGCAAGTTATGCAAAAACCATCGCCAACTCCCGGTATTCTCTCCCTCACAAATTGCAAATGCCAAAGGATATAATCCAACATTTGTTGGGTTATATGTAAATAAAGGATCTAAATAGGGGAAAAAATACCTAGAGGGGGGTGAATAGGTGTAAACAATAAACACTCAAAAAATCATTGCGCAATTAAAAACCCAATGCGGAAATATAAATGAACACGCAAGATTTTTACGTGGAAAACTCCAAACCGGAGTAAAAAACCACGGGACCGATAACACGGTGAAATCCACTAGAATTAAACACGTACAAGGTGATATACTGTACTCACAGACGACTCAACCTTTTCCATACGCTCCTAGTTGATCTTCTCCGCTCGCTCCACAACGCTTCACGAATCCACGATCTGCGTCCAACGCCGAATCCACGGCGTCCAACGTCGAGTCCACGACGTCTGACCGAATCCACGGTCTTCACCCAGTAGCACGCTTCGAATCCACGAACGTACCTCGCTCCGAATCCACGAGAGCGGTTGCACCTTGAATCCACAAGGCCACGCGAGTCCACGCGCCGATTTTGGGGTAAATCGTTGTTTTTGGGTGGTGATGATCCGCCGAATACTTAGATCAAAGATAGATAGGAAATACCATCTAAGTATTCATTAGTTTGATTCAACTCAAAATGTGAGTATGAAAACCTAGAATCAAACTAATCAATATAGATGAAGAAACATAGAATCTAATGATTTCCTTTCTTCTCTATATGTGGATCTTAGGCCGTATAAAAGATATTTGATTATATAGGCTTATGCGGCTTGACGGCTTTTCGGCTTTTCGGCTTTACCGCTTCACGGCTTACCCTAGAAAAATGAATCATAGGGTCTATTTATAGGTTAGAAACTATTGGAAGAAGATAAGGATCAAAAACTGTCCGTTTCTGAAAATTTTCACGACGGCGATCCGGATCGGATTTACTGTGATCCGGATCGTCGTAACGAGTCAGGCAATTCCAGAAAACAGGGTTCGGGATCCGGATTGAATTGTCCGATCCGGATCGTTCATGTATTCCAGCAAAAACCCATGTTCGGGATCCGGATCGAAATGACTTTGATCCGGATCGGATTTGCCAATGAACAAGCACCCTTCGGGATCCGGATTGGACTTTCTAATCCGGATCCTGAACATGTCCCATGTCCAGTTCTTGATTTTTATGCAATAAAAAATTCTTCCAAGTGTTTCTACACTACAAGAAGTATTCGGATCACCATTAATCTTTAGTTAAACTTACCTGATCCTTTTGAATTCTTCTTTCTTGAGATTGAGGTATATGATCCAAACTTCATTCATCTTCAATCTTCAAGACTTAACACTTTCACGAAATGCGCCAAAACAAAATCCGTAACAATCTCCCCCTTTGGCGGTTTCGTGACAAAACACAGATCCACTAAAGAAAATTCAAAAAGATATTTTTGTTGCTATCACCATACAACAAAAATTTACAATGGAGATCCAATACATGAGATAAACTCCTAAAACAGACTCTAGACTTAGACATCTGTACTCTCTGCAAAAAGAAATCATTCTTGACAAAACGAGATCGTTAGATACCTCAAGAATATTTAGCATTCAAAACCTAACAGAGATAGAGTTTATGCTCACCATGACATTCAGTAATTCAGATATGTAATAAGATCACAATCAAACATTGACATATCTTCTAAGCAATAAGATTCCAAATGTCATAACCTTGCTTTGTTAGTAATCAAACAACTTGTTAGTAATAATACATGTCCAAATAGTTAGTCGAATAGTTAGTAGGGACATGCAACAAATCACAAGATAAAAACCAGAAGTTGTGATACTTACCTTTCACCAAAGTCAAAGTTTGTAATAAGTTCTCACCAAAAGTTCACTCTAAACTCTCTCCCCCTTTTTGTCACAAAGGAAGCCAATAATTACAAAACACAAGGAGAGTTAAAAAGTTCAAAATCAAGAAAATCCTGAGAACTAAAACTAAAGCAAAGTAAAAACAGAACATTAAAACCTAAAAACTGAAATCCTGCACAAAAAGATTAAAATCCTGCATAAAAAGATTAAAGAACGTGAGGCACAAAAAGATAATTAATCAACCATCGGAGTCGGTCTCATCCGAAACACTGTATCCCATCTTCGAGAACATTTTCTTCATGAATTTCTTCATCGAAGTGACTGACTTAGTCAAAGTGATCTGGGAGGCCGTAATGATCTCAAGCTCCTCTGAAATACGCCGCTGTTCCTTGGTGATTTGTTCCTGTTCAAGAAATAGGCGCTGTTGTTGCTTGAAAATTGAGGTTACCGATGCCTTATCATGGGTGCCGGGAGTTTGTTGAGATGGAGAGGCAGAGGTGCCCACACACGGTTTCTTCTCAGTCGAAGGCGTCGGAGCAACATGTGGCAATTTGTGAAGTGACTTCACAATCGTTGACTCATCTATCATCCCCCAACAGTATTGATATGATGTCGAGCTTATATCAATTTCAAACTTTTGCAAGATCCTCATGATGATTAATGGAAATGGAAGGCGCTCAGAAGGATGAGGATGCACAACATATCTTGACATTCTATTCCAAATTATGTAGGGAATGTTCATGTTCAATCCTACAGCCTCAGAAGGATTACCTATGAGATATAGGAACAACATTCTATCCCATCTCAGTACCTTTGTCTGCATGTTAGGAAGAATGTTGTAACACGTGATGAAGTTAAGAAATCGGTACTCCAGTCGAAGATGTTTGGATTTTACACTTTTGCCATCAGCTGATTCAGTTCCTTCCAAACAAATTTTTTTTATCACGGTTTGCCACAAGGCATTCGTCAAACTTCTTCCCGTCAAATAGTTAATCCCCGATATGTTGGATTCCATTCCAAGGACTTCGCCGATTAACTGCGGAGTGATTTTAAGTTTCATCCCTTGGATATTTGTATAGAAATGCATTGAGCCACGTTCATCTTCTTGAAGATGTCTTGCATTCGTGTAAAAGGTTCTTACACGATACAAACAATACCCAAGTAATTCAGGGAATCGGCAGACTTGGATGAGATTAGCTTGCTCAATTAAAATTCCAAACTCTGGTGAGTGATTTCGGAGAGCTTCAATGTTGACATGTCGTTCACCGATACATTCACGATGTTCAAAAGCTCGAAGGCGATCAATGCTGACGAACACTCCTTCAACCCGAGGCGGGGAGTCAGGAACCATTAGCTTGCTAGCATTAGCCTCTCGTGCTTGTCCAAAGCGTCGAGCAAGTCGTTTCCTTTTTACCGAGATGGTCGGTGACGTCATAGGTGCTTTTCCTGTGTCAATGGGTGCCTTTCCTTTTGATCCACTGGAAGGCTTTTGTTCAGGTTTAACGGGCATTGATTCATCATCATCCAATAACACGTCCCAGTCTACTTCATCATTATTTGCTTCAGTTTCCGAGTCACTAATCAGATCAAATTCACCTTTTCGTTGAAGTTTCTTGGCTCTTTTCAGTTTATTGGTTGCTCGAGTATGAACCATAGAAGCCAGAAGAAAAATGATCCACGTGATCACCATTGCTATTGGTTTCTTGAGAAAAGAAATCCTGTGAGCAACAACTCAAGAACACGAAAAATTGTTAGTTTTCAAAAATTTGAAAAATTGTACCCAAACAATCATTATCGTGTAGAGAGACTAAGAATCAAATTAGTTTTGCAAAAAGAATTTTAAAAGTAGATCAATTGCATGATTTTCAAAAATTCCTATTATATGCCCTAAAACCGAATTTTCAGAAATCGAAGCCCAAAAATTCGTTAATCAAGAGAATACCTAGCATATAATCAAAACTAATCTACCCAGAGTTCTTATTTCAAAAGAGATTTGACCAAAAACCATTCACAAATGAAAAAGTTCCATGATCTCTACTCACGTTTTGAGCAAACAAGGAAAAACAGTGAAAAACCGAGATTTTGATCAATAAAACTTACTTGGAATTGAAGAACTCGAGTTTGAAAGGCTCCAAGAAGGATGAATTCTAGAGAGAAACTCTGGAGTCTTAAGAACAAAAGATTGGAATAAAAGAAATCAAAATCCCTCTTGTTCTAATAAAGCCCTAGCCGTGATCCGGATCGGATCGAGATTTCGATCCGGATCGGCTACCCGCAGGAAACACCTGCGTTCGGGATCCGGATCATTCATGTCCGATCCGGATCGGCTCCAACTTTTTCTTCAGAATAATTTAGAAAAATTCAATAAAATCCAGAAAAAGTATGTAAGCATTTTAGCACATCAACTTTAAACAAAAATCATCGTTTCATACAACAAGAAATAGATTATGTTAAATCTATCAATAATATTCAAATAATGAAACGAAAATTTACAGAAATTAAAACCTTTAAAGTTGAACAACTTCAAACACATCTATCATGATCTTATGAGTAATGCGTTTATCAAATCATCAATTTGGTAAAGAAAATGAAATACCAAGATCAATAGATGTTTGAAATCCCAAATAAGTTAGATAATATATCTAGTCAATCTGTTGAAGAGAGTGGCTCTTTGAGCATCTTTCATTAAAAATCCCACCTTATACCAACCTTGAAATTTGACGGAGTCAAGTATTTCAATCATGCATTTTATTTAATCAAAAATTACAAACCCATGCTTGGTATACATGTAGTAGCTGCACACAGTACTCGGACGACCGAGGTGGTAGCTCTTTCCTCCATGTGGTGGTAGTTTTCACACTCCTCATTGGGATGTAACTCTTTCCACATCTTTTGAGCATTTTACTTTTCTTTGACTCCCCCTCAATTGGCTATCAATTAATTTAAGATATAAAGTATTCAACCAAGGATTGATCTCGAATTCATACTCAACCAAATAGTCAAATAAGATAAAAACAATACCAAGAGATCATTGAGAGAGAAATTGACTTTGATCAATTAAAAATGATTTAATTTAAATAAATGATCAATGCATCAACTGAATTATTATGATATCCAAAGCATAATAAATTTCTAATTACATGAAAGGATGCAAGTAAAGTCAATAATACACATGCTCAATTAATGTACTATGTATAAACATAGATAAAGAACAAAAACACAAAAACAAAACCTGACCTAAGCAAAAGTTTCAAAAAGAAGTTTATTTCAAGGAAAGCATTCCAATTGCCTTGCGCAAATGAATAAAACGTTTTTGATCCAGAGGTTTTGTTAAAATGTCAGCTAATTGATCTTCTGTCGAAATATATGAAAGTTGAAGAGTATTTGATTCAACTAGCTCTCTCAGAAAATGATATCTAAGTTCAATGTGTTTTGTTCTAGAGTGCAACACAGGGTTTTTAGAAATGTTTATAGCACTAGTGTTGTCACAAAGAATTGTTACCGAAGTTGCTGAAATCCGGAAGTCGCTCAACACACTTTTCATCCAAATGAGTTGGGTTGAACAACTACCCGCTGAGATATATTCCGCTTCGGCAGTCGAGAGTGCTATGCAGTTTTGCTTTTTACTATGCCATGCAACAAGGCAATGGCCAAGATAAAAACATGCACCACTCGTACTTTTCCGATCATCCACAGATCCTGCCCAATCGGCATCTGAGTATCCAATAATATCCAAACTTGTTCCCATAGGATACCAAATTCCGAAATTTATTGTTCCTTTGATGTACCGGATGATCCGTTTCACCGCTTTCAGGTGAACCTCCTTTGGTGCTGATTGATATCTCGCGCAAATCCCAACACTGAAGGATATATCCGGGCGACTAGCCGTGAGGTGAAGTAGACTCCCAATCATACTTCGATAAAGTTTCTCGTCTACATTCTCACTATGTGATTCACTTCCAATCCCTTATGGCTAGTTCCCATTGGAGTCGGAAAATCTTTAGAATTTTCTAGATCAAACTTTTTGACCAACTCCAAGGCATACTTGGATTGACACAAGTGAATGCCTTCATCACTTTGTTTAACTTGTAATCCAAGAAAATAAGTCAATTCGCCCATCATGGACATCTCAAATTCGCTTTCCATGGTTTCAGCGAATTTAGAAGCATCATTATCTCTCGTTGCACCAAATACAATGTCATCGACATAGATTTGTGCTACAATGAAATTATTTTGATAATGCTTCACAAAGAGAGTCCTGTCAGCTCCCCCTCGAGTATAGCCCTTTTCCAAAAGGTGCTTTGTCAACCTTTCGTACCATGCTCGCGGTGCTTGTTTCAGACCGTAAAGAGCCTTTTTCAAACGAAAAACATGGTTAGGTAGTTTATGTCTACAAAACCTTTCGGTTGAGCCACATAAACTTCCTCATTTAAAAACCCATTTAAAAAGGCGCTCTTAACGTCCATTTGAAATAATTTGATTTTAAAATGACAAGCTATCGCAAATAAGATACGAATGGACTCGAGTCTAGCTACAGGGGCGAAAGTTTCATCAAAGTCTATACCTTCTATTTGAGAGTAGCCTTGAGCAACTAAACTTGCTTTGTTCCTGATGATGGTACCATCTTCATTTTTCTTGTTCTTGAAAATCCATTTGGTACCTATCACATTGTGTTGCTTTGGAGGCTTTGTTAATTCCCAGACTTTGTTTCGCTCAAACTGATGGAGCTCTTCCTGCATTGCTTTAATCCAGTAGTCATCCTGAAGCGCTTCATCCAGATTCTTTGGTTCGATTTGGATACGTAGCAAGCGAATCCACAAACCAACTGTCTCCGAGTTTTAACTCCTTCTTGTGGGTCTCCAATGATGTTCGATTCAGGATGATCCTTGGAGATGCGTAACGTTTGAGGTAACGGAGTACTCGGAGGTACATGAGATGATTCCTGCACATCAGATAAACTTGAAGAGCCATTAGATGCATCATTATTATTGGAAGAATTGTTATGAGAAGATGCATTGGCAGGTGTATCATCATCAAGAGAGATATCGAGGGTAGATTTTTCAGATGCAAAGTGAAAAGCTTCATCTACTTTAACATTTATAGATTCTACAATCATTTTAGATTCCATGTTAAATACCCGATATGCTCTGCTATTTGTAGAATAACCCAAAAAGATCCCTTCGTCACTTCGAGAATCGAACTTACCAAGATTTTCGCGATCACGCAAAATAAAACATCGACTCCCAAAGATACGAAAATATTTGATATCCGGTTTTCTACTAAACCACAGCTCATATGGTGTATTTAAAGTTCCTGGGCGCAAATACACTCGATTAATTACATAGACAGCGGTGTTCACAGCTTCAGCCCAAAAGTATAACGGTAAATTCCGGCTATGAAGCATCACACGCGCCATCTCTTGAACAACCCTGTTTTTGCGCTCAACAACACCATTCTGCTGAGGTGTATAGGGTGCTGAGAATTCATGCTTAATGCCGTTGGAAGTGCAAAAGTCAATGAATTTAGAATTAATGAATTCTCCACCTCTATCACTTCTAACACGAATGATCTTTTCATTCTTTTCAATCATAATACGATGGCAAATCTCAAGAAAAGAATCAAACGTATCAGCTTTCTCTTTTAAAAATGCTACCCATGAAAACCGAGAGAAATCATCAACCAATAAGAGAATATACCATTTACCTCCCAAAGATGGTTGACGGGTCGGTCCAAAGAAAGAAAAATAGTCTACATAAACTACACAACATTTAATCGTGGAAAGATTAAAGACAAGGAAAGATTTCACCTTTGCATACCCAAACCTTTTGAGTTTTAGAGTATGTTGGCAATGGTTGAGAAATTTTCCTTGATGAAGACGTCTTGTATGATTGATCTTTTTCTTTTGTCATCGTCTTGTTTGAAGTACTACCAATGTTCTTTTCTTTTGAATGATTTGCATTTGATTTCTGAGGAATCACCCTTTTGGTAGTCGTTGCAAGAAATGTCTGAGTTGAGCGTTTGGCTCCTGTCTTGCAATATCTCCTTATGTGCCCTGAAATACCACAACGAAAACATACCTTTGAGCTTGACGATCCCGAAGAGGGTGAAGTAGGCTTGTTGTCGTTGCTTGTCGTGAATTCCGGTGTCGGAGGAGGAGATACCGACTGAGGCACAAAAACTGTCCCACTCGAACTTGGACTATTTCCAGTTTGAGTGTACCCGAGGCCGAACCGATTTGTTTGACCAAGACCAAGAAGCTTATCCAACTTACTCCTTCCAGAAGTAAATCTCTTTAAGTCATCCTTTAGTTGGAGAATGGTCTCTGTCATTTCCAATTTTTCTTGTCGAGCCTCGCCGTTGAGCTTCAAGAAGTAATTCGCTTTGTTCACCATATCTATATAATTCTTCTCGAATTGCTCATTGGACTCTTGAAGGGAAACATTTGCTTTTATCAGATTATCCCTTTCCACTTCAAGATCGGTCGAGAGAGAAGTTACCCTTTTTACTTCTTCTTCGAGATCCTGCAATCTCCCTCTCAACCCCTTGTTTTGTTTAGCCAGTTTCTTTGAATCCCTCAAAAGTCTGTGGTAGGCTAAAACAAAATCTTCTCCTTCAGAATTACTCGATTCATCGTCCGTTGCAATCTTTTCAACAGAGGAGTTGGACAATGACTCGGATGTACTTGCCATTAAGCACATGAAGGGTGAAGATGTGGACGCGTGGAATGCCGTCGCGTTGTCTTCTTCATCACTTGAGGATGACTCATTTGACGTTGAGTTGTCATCCCAGGTGACGACTTGCATCGCTTTCTTCTTTGCCGGATTCTTGTTGGGACACTCCGTTGAATGTGGCCGTAGCCTCGACATTTGAAGCACTGGACTTGTCCCTCTGAACTTTTCTTATCCTTTGAGAAGTTCTCTTGCTTTCTTGACTTGTAACTTGAAAACCCTTGCCTTTCTTCGACTTTCCGAAGGATGGAGTTTTGCTTGAATTACCCCTTCGAAAGTTGCGGCGAAACTTCCTTGTCAAGAGAGCGAGCTGCTTCTCAAAGTCCTCCATAGATAGGTTCTCGTCATCGTCTGAGGAGGATGAATCCGCGTCTTCTTCTTTTGTTGTTTTCAATGCATAACCTGAAGACTTAGAAGAGGATGCCTTTCCAGAAGAATAGTTAGTAGGAAATGTCATTTCATAAGTTTGTAATGCACCAACTAATTCTTCTACACGCATTTCGTCCGGGTGTTTAATTGTTTCAATGGCTGCGACCTTCGGGCGAAATCGTTCAGGAAGAGTTCTTAAGATCTTTCTTACAACTTTAAATTCTGGAATCTTCTCTCCCAAGTTAGCACATGAGTTTACGATGTCTTGCAATCGTGTGTAATAGTCAGTGAAAGATTCATTTTCTGCCATAGAAATAGAGTCAAACTTGCTCGTAAGCATTTGCAGTTTCTGAATCTTCACTAGGTTAGTTCCCTCATGCGTAACTTGAAGAACATCCCAGATTTCTTTCGCAGTCTCACATGCCGAGACGCGAGAGAACTCAGTTTGTGACAAAGCATTAAATAGAGCATTAATTCCCTTGCCATTGTAAGAAGATGAATCTATCTCTTCCTTGGTCCATTTCGACCTAGGTTTGAAGGTGCGAACATCAGCAATAATTTCAGTTGGATTAGACCATCCTAATTCAATTGATTGCCACACCCTTTCGTCGATGGAAATTAAAAAGGCTTTCATCCGTACTTTCCAGTACGCATAATTTGTTCCATCAAAGAAAGGGGGTCGATTGATGTTTCCACCTTCAACCATTGTTTACAACCCTATTCCCGCTCTGATACCACTTGTTGGGTTATATGTAATAAGGATCTAAATAGGGGAAAAAACACCTAGAGGGGGGTGAATAGGTGTAAACAATAAACACTCAAAAAATCATTGCGCAATAAAACCCAATGCGGAAATATAAATGAACACGCAAGATTTTTACGTGGAAAACTCCAAACCGGAGTAAAAAACCACGGGACCGATAACACGGCGAAATCCACTAGAATTAACACACGTACAAGGTGATATAACGTACTCACAGACGACTCAACCTTTTACCATACGCTCCTAGTAGATCTTCTCCGCTCGCTCCACAACGCTTCTCGAATCCACGATCTGCGCCCAACGCTGAATCCACAGCGTCCAACGTCGAGTCCACGACGTCCGACCGAATCCACGGTCTTCACCCAGTAGCACGCTTCGAATCCACGAACGTACCTCGCTCCGAATCCACGAGAGCGGTTGCACCTTGAATCCACAAGGCCACGCGAGTCCACGCGCCGATTTTGGGGTAAATCGTTGTTTTTGGGTGGTGATGATCCGCCGAATACTTAGATCAAAGATAGATAGGAAATACCATCTAAGTATTCATTAGTTTGATTCAACTCAAAATGTGAGTATGAAAACCTAGAATCAAACTAATCAATATAGATGAAGAAACATAGGGTAATATCTAATGATTTCCTTTCTTCTCTATATGTGGATCTTAGGCCGTATAAAAGATATTTGATTATATAGGCTTATGCGGCTTGACGGCTTTTCGGCTTTTCGGCTTTACCGCTTCACGGCTTACCCTAGAAAAATGAATCATAGGGTCTATTTATAGGTTAGAAACTATTGGAAGAAGATAAGGATCAAAAACTGTCCGTTTCTGGAAATTTTCACGACGGCGATCCGGATCGGATTTACTGTGATCCGGATCGTCGTAACGAGTCAGGCAATTCCAGAAAATAGGGTTCGGGATCCGGATTGAATTGTCCGATCCGGATCGTTCATGTATTCCAGCAAAAACCCATGTTCGGGATCCGGATCGAAATGACTTTGATCCGGATCGGATTTGCCAATGAACAAGCACCCTTCGGGATCCGGATTGGACTTTCTGATCCGGATCCTGAACATGTCCTGTGACGCCCCGCCTAATCTGTCACGCCCCTGGGTCGAACTGCGACCCGGGCTCGCCAACAGATCCGCCATCTGTACGGAAACTGCCGCACAGACGAAGCGTCTATCCTGCAAGTCAGATCTAAGCTAAAAAAATATGTATCAGAGCTGAACTAAAACCAAAAGCTATAGAATAAAAACTGAACATTTGGAATAGTAAAATCTCTACTAGTACACAAATCCTCAAGGTACATAGTCTCACAAGAATAGAACAAGTACTATCCTCACAAGTCTCTCAGAATGTCCAGTACAAAAGTGGAAACATAAATACACCGGGTACCTCTACCTCAGACTCTTAATGCTGGTAAGGAACTAATCGGCCGCGTCCTCACCTCGAACTGCTGTCTCCGTGCGAACCAAGCCGGAACCGCTGCCTCAAACCTGTCACCGCAGCGGGTGTGAGATCTACTGCAGAAGGCAGATCTCAGTGGGTACCGTCCCAATATCCACGGTATGCCCACTAAGTCTACTGGAGGCAAAACAGGTAGGTATGCAGATAGATAGGTAGATAGATAAGCTGAAAAGAAAACTACAGCTAGGAGGTCTCAATCATACGGCTCAAAAAGAAACTCTACCAATGATAAGATATGCATATACTAACACTGCTAATAATATGCATATCTTATCATTGGTAGAGTTTCTTTTTGAGCCGTATGATTGAGACCTCCTAGCTGTAGTTTTCTTTTCAGCTTATCTATCTACCTATCTATCTGCATACCTACCTGTTTTGCCTCCAGTAGACTTAGTGGGCATACCGTGGATATTGGGACGGTACCCACTGAGATCTGCCTTCTGCAGTAGATCTCACACCCGCTGCGGTGACAGGTTTGAGGCAGCGGTTCCGGCTTGGTTCGCACGGAGACAGCAGTTCGAGGTGAGGACGCGGCCGATTAGTTCCTTACCAGCATTGAGAGTCTGAGGTAGAGGTACCCGGTGTATTTATTTTCCACTTTTGTACTGGACATTCTGAGAGACTTGTGAGGATAGTACTTGTTCTATTCTTGTGAGACTATGTACCTTGAGGATTTGTGTACTAGTAGAGATTTTACTATTCCAAATGTTCAGTTTTTATTCTATAGCTTTTGGTTTTAGTTCAGCTCTGATACATATTTTTTTAGCTTAGATCTGACTTGCAGGATAGACGCTTCGTCTGTGCGGCAGTTTCCGTACAAATGGCGGATCTGTTGGCGAGCCCGGGTCGCAGTTCGACCCCGGGGCGTGACAGATTAGGCTGGTATCAGAGCCTAGGTGTATAGGTCGTTGAGGACTTAGAGACCCTAGGCTATTGGTTGGACAGTAGGATGACTGTCGTGAGAGACGTGACTTTAGCGAGAGTCCTGATTAAGTTTGTACCTCCCCCAGAGGATTGGGGCGAGTGATCTTACATGTTATTTCTCTAAAGATGATTATGTTGGCTGCAGACAACATAATGCTTTAGTATAGGTAACATGTTTTAGACTTTCGCTTGATTGGGTCGAGAGAGTTGTTGGTCCTAATGTTTTTTTTTTTTTTTTTTTTTTTTTTTTTTTTTTTTTTTTTTTTTTGTTGCAGTGGTTTTCGATGCCTCCGAGACGCCGTGCAGCGGCGAGGGCGTGTTTGACTTTAGATGAGGAGTCGAATAGTAAGAGACTGAATGGACAGAGCTGTGTAAGGTCTGAGAGTTACAGGCCCCAATGGCCCAGACCTTGAGGCGATGCGGCGCCAGGAAGAGAACATGGAGCGCTTGATACACATGCTTGAGCCGAGTGCATCTTCCGGGGTATCGCTAGTAGTACTTCCAGCCGCGACATCATCGTTTTCGACCCTGATCGCACCACGGATGGTGCAGAAGCAGTGAGAGGTTGCTGACTGGTTATTTACTTCATCCAGTTCCATCCCCTGCAGATTTCGGGTTAGAGTTTGGAGCCTTGGGAGGCCGAGAGTTGGATCGCGGCTATGGAAGAGCTATTCGAAGATTTATTCATCCAGGAGAAGCGTCTGGTGCACTTGGTTACGCACTTTTGGATAGGGACGCCGAGAGTTGGTGGCGTCGAGTTCGTCCTGCTGGACCACCGGGAGCGCATAGGATGACCGGGAGCGAGTTTCTGCGATTGTTGAGCAGAGTACCCCTTGTCGCCCAAGATGAGGCCCAGAAGTTGGTTATGTTTGAGAGCAGACTGTGACGCCCCACTTCCCAGGGGGTCACCCATCCTAAAACTACTCTAGCTCTAGCACGCTTAACTCTCATGTTCCTCTTGGATCATGCTACCATCCAAAATGCTATAGCCGGGTTAGAGATTTAGTCCTATTATATCATTTATATAGAGGACTAATCCAAATTCCGGGGGTGTCACATGTCCCATGTCCAGTTCTTGATTTTTATGCAATAAAAAATTCTTCCAAGTGTTTCTACACTACAAGAAGTATTCGGATCACCATTAATCTTTAGTTAAACTTACCTGATCCTTTTGAATTCTTCTTTCTTGAGATTGAGGTATATGATCCAAACTTCATTCATCTTCAATCTTCAAGACTTAACACTTTCACGAAATGCGCCAAAACAAAATCCGTAACATCATTTACATCTGCAGCCGTCGCTATCAAAGCATGACCTTCTTATTTGCCGTACAGATGTGTGGCATCAATACTCACCACCGGCCGACAATATGCGAATCCATGGATCGAAGGTCCAAATGACCAAAAAACTCGACCAAAGGGAAAAATGCCATCAGCGGGCCACCTATGATCCAGACGCCATAAAGTACCATGATTAGAATTCTTTACCATAGAAAGGTAACGAGGCAAGTCAGTGTACGATTGCTCCCAGCTCCCGTAAATAATTTGTAATGCTTTACTCTTTTATTGCCAAGCCTTCCAATATGTTATGTCAGTATGGTACTCTGCTCGCACCGTATCTCGAATTTCTTTTGGCGTCATATTAATTCTAACCTTTAATGTCGAAAGAATCAATTGACATATAAGGGTCGAATTACAATTACGGTGTGCCGCATTCAGTATTGGAATTACACATGTGTGGACCAGCATATGTTTTTACCCTAAAATATGTCGTATCTTTGGGTACTGAAGCATGTAATCTCCAAGAACATCCCTCTACTAAGCATTTGTGTCACGCCCCGGGAGGTCTTAGTATAAGCGGAAAAACGTGTATTATATTTTTTTTTCTTCACACGTGAAGATCAACCTCGCCCCCGGTGCACGACAGACCGCCACATATACAAATTCACTCTGCAATCGGACAGAGTCTCCTTTGTATATGCACGGCGTCCCATTTACAATACCAACCATCAACCATACAGTCGTCATCAAACATAGAGCAGGAGAAGTAATTACCTACGGTTTTGCAAACGGTGTCCACCCGACACTCAATTTTTAAAACAATTACACATCCAACAAGAGAGCGGCGACATCGTTTGGAAAGGATAAATCCAGAGGTTTACAATCTGTGCCCACACGGCACTCTGCTTTTGAAAACGTTTTCGCAATCATTTTTATGATGATAAAAACATGCCGCGCCCGAAATCACGAAAGTATGTCTAAACCGTAATAGTACATCCAATCCACAGTGCTAACTATAACTAATATGATCCACAGATGCAAATTAAACTAACAGTAGTTAAGAAAGAGCTGAGATAAAACCAAGGAGCAACGAGTAGAAAGCCTCCTACGACAACGGTCCTCTCGACGCAGTCTCACCACCATCCCGACTAATGTCCCTAGTCAAACCTGTCACGGAGTGGGTAAAGTCAGTGACAAATAAAGTAGATGTCTTAACAATTAACGTTGAATCCAAAACAAACCGATTATACCGGAACCTTTCGCGAAAACCCTGTTACAAAATAAGCTGGGCCCCATCCCCAGAGTACCTGTCGGGGAGACGGAAGTCTCCCCTCGTGCACAGTCACCTTACCCCCATGATGCTTTTAACCCCTTCACGGAGCTAGTGCGGCTCCTTAGCTGTCGTGAAGAGGTCCCCACCCCATACACGTGGGGCACACGGGTCACTCGGACCACTTCTCCGGAAAAGTACACCCATGCGAAGGCCAATCCGGCCGTGTACGTGCAGCATCCAAAACCGAAATTGCCGATGTCGGCGTGTAATAAGCCCCGCGACCGCAGCCGCCACAATTATTAAATAAAAGTATTCATGCGAATGTATAATAGTCCATCTACTTTATTAGACAAGTTAACGAGCCTTTTACGATGATATGGTGCACTCACTGCACTTGTTGCACTTATAGCAAGGGTACCCACCTGGTTGAAGATAACCGACCGCGCCCGCGACCCTCCTAAGCAAATCAGAAGTCCTCGCGGCCTACTAAAATATCCAAGAGCACCAATTAACACCTTACCCTAATCAGGTAAAATCAGTGGTCCCAACCACTGTAACAATAAACCCACAAAAACCAAAATCACTGCACCTAGAGGACCGCGACGTCAAACAAGAATCAACGAGTCAAAGCTTGTCAAGTAAAACCGAAAACTCAGATCAAACCGGATCCCCGACGGTAAAACCGATGGTTAACAACAACCGAACCACGACTATGTCGTCGCGAACTCCATCGGAACCCAAAACCGCTAATGGAAATCCAACAAAACCCAATCTCTCAACTGGTAGCCACCTTGGGACGTCAACGGTCAAGCCGAGAAACCCCGACGACGAAAACGATGAGAGATAGAGACCCGACGGCGCGCCCCCGACGATTTCGTCGAGGCGCGGAGCGTCGGCGAAATTAGCACCCGACATACTAAAACAGTAACCAAAAAGATCCCAAGTGGCCATGCCAAGAAAACCGCGGAAACGATGATCTCAACAGCGAAAACGGAGCTCAAAACGGTGGAAAAATGGACCAAAACGGAGCTACCGAACTTTCGGCTGTCGGGTGGTGCACAGGAGCAACCGTGGACAGGGTCTGCGCGTCGGGTGGCCGCGCGGCATGCGCCGGGTGCACGCAGGAAGCGTGCACCGCGCTCTTGGGCCGGGCCAGTGCACGACCCGAGCGTGCACCGGGTCTTCCGCTTCGGGCGCCAGCGTCGCGCACCGGGTGCACGCGGGGGCGTGCACCGCGCTTAAGCGGGCTGGGCCGGCGCACGGATTCGTGCGCCGGGTCTGTGCATCCGTGCTGCCGGGGCGTGCGCCGGGTGCACGCCCGGGCCCGTGAACCGCGCGACGGATTTTGCTTTATTTTTCGTTTTTCTTCGTCTTTTCCGGCTCCGGTTGCGACCACGCGTCCACGGCGGCTACGGCGTCGACCCCGTGAACATGGTAACGGCGGCGGCGGCCTCCCGTTTAACAACGGCGGCGGCGGCCTCCCGTTAACCCCCCCTATGTTCCAACGAAACACCCGCAAAAAATCCCCGAACAAACTCGCGGTAAATCTAACGACTAACCAACGATCGACGAACAACCAAAACGTCGATCGGAAACTCGATCAAAAGACCGATTAAAAACCACCGATTAAATCCGATAAAAATTATCGATCACACCCGATCAAGAACGAGAATAAAACATTGATCAAAACCCAACAAAAATCCGTGATCGATGAACCGATTAAAACGACCTTACAAGAACACGGAAATCCCTCGATTAATTCTACAAAAGGATTAACGACCACTAACCTCAATCTATTGGAAATAAAGAACCGATCTTGGTTCTTGCGGCGTTGGAGATCCGGATCCGCTCCCTATAGACGATGGCATCTCGTTCTCCGGTCTCCGGACGTCGATCGGGGCGATCGGTTTCCTCCGCTCTCTCACTTTTTCCTTCTTTTTTCCTCCGGTTAGGGTTTCCTTTTTCTTTTCTCTCTTTTCCTTCCTCTCTTTTCCAACTAGGGTTTCGTTTGGTTTTTGGTACGCACGAGAAGGAAGGGTTTGAGGAGGCGGTATTTTAATCTAGGGTTTTTCTTTCCTTCCGGTAACCGGGGTTTAAATATCCTCTTATTATTAAACATTATTATTAATTATTTTCTTTTATTTATTTCGTACGTACCGTCAAAATCCTCCTCGGATATTTTTGACTCTAATTAATTAATTCGTTAATTAATTAATTCCTTACAGATAATCCTTCGGGATAAAACTTTAAAGATAAATACTTAAGGATGATTCCTTAAGAGATAATTCTAAGATTCCTCGAAAAACATGCCAGATCTTTTGCACGGATTCCGATGCACCCCTTGGTTACCGCGACCTTCAAAATCCCATTCCGGGAGATCCGTAAGTCGGATTTTGGATCCGATTGCACCGCCGTTTATCGTTTTTCGAGCTCTATCATCGAAAAATACCCGCACCGCACGTTAGTCAACTCTAAAGAGCCCGATATTTTAATTTCCTCTAACTTACACTTTATTAGCAGGAGGGTAAAATATTGCTAGAAAAGTGTGTCATTACAATTTGACAGTGTAAGTCGTTCTTGTAGATTTCAATACTTTCATTTGTACATTATGCTCAATATGCCACCGGTCTAGAGCATCCAATAAAGATGCCTTATCTTGAAAGACACGTCCAGCCCAACTCCCGTCGATGCTAGGGAGACCAGTATTGATTTGTCGAATATTAAGATCTGTATGATCTACAGCATACTGATTTATCCAATTAGTATCTGAAAGAAAACGTTTCGGATGATCAATAAATTCATTTTCCTCGTCAGGATTGTCTACGTAATCATTGCTGATTTGTGGGTTGTCCATTTGACTGTAAATTGTATTTGCAATATCATTTAACCCTCTATCATGATTATCATCTATATCTGGAAATGAAACATCCAGTTCGTCATCCTCACTACTATTCTGATCATCATTGATTGGTGAATCCTCATGATTAATATCACTATCACCACCCCTGTCAACATTACAATCTCCTTCGTCGATATTATCACCTCCTTCCTCAACATTAGTATCAAATTCATTAATAGCAGTTGGATTCCAATGTTCATAGGAATTAGATAACCTGCAAATTTGGTAAACCTAAAATTCCAACATTGCCATTAATTTAAAATTTAACATTTAATTTACATTTGTACTTACCCCCAATCAAAAGGATCTAGTTGTAAATGAGACATCCTTGGTTCTATACGGGAGGTCGTGCATTGTTCGCGTGATGTCGTGCAGTGTCCGCGTGAGGTCGTGGCTTGTGTGTGTGTGGTCGTAGGTGGCACACATGTGGTCGTTGGTGGCACACTACTAAACGAGCAAGGTACAACACTCTCAATAGGGTCATACTCACTTTCTCTGCAATATATACAATGATTAAGTCCATTTAAAGAAGATTATAAATTACTAAATTATTAGGTTATTTTTCTAACCTTGTCATTCTGACACCACCTTCGTGTGGAATATTTTGATCACTCATTACATTGGCGGAAGGACCCAAATCAATATAATTGTGGAGCATTCTCGTGTAATAACCTTGCGGTTCAAAATTATCCGACGGATGTACCTCTTTCTCAATAAATACCGTCACAACACCATGATGTTCACATAATCCAATCATTCCCTCTAATGATTCATCATCTACTACTTCGTGAGCTAAATATCCACTACCGATCGTGGGGCAACTAATAGTAAATTTTAAACGAAATTGTTCTCTTGTACAATTTACTAAACGATACATTCTCGTCTCGAAACTAGTATATGTAGAATCAGAACGTATCACGATTAACTTTTTTTGACCGCCGATATATCGTGGACCATTCTCATTGATAACTAACTGTCCATCCCAATGAACACTTATGGGCATGCGACGATTAGCCATTTCAACTACAAAATAAAATTTAACCACTTCAAAATACTACTTTTAACTTTACAGTCGGAGACCGACAGTGAAACCTCTCACTTTGAGCGATCTCACGGTGAGGGGATCGCTCACTGTGACGGCGAAGCTCTCACTGCGAGGGGATCTCTCACAGTGAGCGATCTCTCACAGTGAGCGATCTCTCACTGTGAGGGGATCTCTCACTGTGAGGGGATCTCTCACAGTGAGCGATCTCTCACTGTGAGAGATCACTCTCTCACAGTGAAGCTCTCTCACAGTGAGAGAGTGATCTCTCACAGTGAGAGAGCTTCACTGTGAGAGACTCTCACAGTGAACCTCTCTCACTGTGAGAGATCAAGCTCTCTCACTGTGAGAGTGATCTCTCACAGTGAGAGAGTGAGAGATCACTCTCTCACAGTGAAGCGAGATCACTGTGAGAGAGTGATCTCTCACTGTGAGAGGTCACTCTCTCACAGTGAGAGAGAGAAAGTGAGAGAGAGAGAGAAGAGAGAGGGAGCGAGCTCACAGTGAGAGAGAGAGAGAGAGAGAGAGAGAGAGCGAGAGAGACGGCGACAGCGAAGGCGAAGGCGACGGCGAAGGCGACGGCGACGGCGAGAGGAGATCGGCAATGCGACGGCGATCTCACTGTGCTCGGGCCACTGCGACGGCGATCTCACTGTGCTCGGGAGCACTGCGACGAAGAAGGCGACGGCGATCTCACTGTGCTCGGAGCTCTCTCTGTGCGGGAGCGGCTCGTGCGGGATTGAAGATGAAGAGACACTGCTGCCCGCGCGGGTGGATATGGTGGTGAAGAAGGCGCTGAATCGGTCAGCACCTTTAACATTATAAGTTAAAGACGCTGAGCCATTCAGCGCCTTTAGTGTTCTGCACTGAAGGCGCTGAGTAGCTCAGCGCCTTTAGTGTAAATCACTAAAGGCGCTGAGCAACTCAGCGCCTTTAGTATAAAACACTAAAGGCGCTGAGTTCTCAACGCCTTATAGTCTATGCTGAAGACGCTGAATGAAACAGCGCCTTCAACATATAGCATGAAGGCGCTGATTCATTCAGCGCCTTCACAGGTTTTCTTGTGAAGACGCTGAACGCTTCAGCGCCTTCAACATTGGCATGAAGGCGCTGATTCATTCAGCGTCTTCAGAGGTTTTTTGTGAAGACGCTGAACGCTTCAGCGCCTTCAGGTCGTCTGACCACCGTGGCGCCCAGCTGGCAAAAGGAGGGTTAGTTTTGCAAATATTTTTTGGGGAGGGTTAATTGGCAAATTTCAATTTTTCAGAGGGTTATTTTAAAAAAAAAACCCTTTTTTAACCCCTTAAACTTTGCTATTTTGAGCCCAGTCCCTGACAATAAACTTGTCTCGCACTTAGGTCCCTCTCCAAGGAGCAGCACGCAAAACGGAGCATAAAATATAGGGCGTCTTGTGCAAAATGCCGCATTTTTCACCGTATTTCACGCTTTTCGAGGCATTTTAGTCGTCAAATCGAAAAACGGACTTCGCCACGACGTCCGGCTCAACGAAACCTATTAGGTAGCGATTTTTATTTTTCGACAAAACGCCCGGATAAATTCTCGATCCATAAATACTATACAGAAATACAGTTTATCACGCTTTTCGACACTCTAGGGTCGTCAAACGGAAATTCCGTCAGCACTATTGCATTCAGATCGATGAAACCGATCAAAATGGCAACCTGAATTGCTATAATCGGAGTCTAGACAGCGAATTTGCTAACGTTGGCACTACGGGGATTTAGAAATAGGGGTTACTATTCACCCACTGTTCACTTAAGTCGCGGGTCCCGCCCGCTTCTTCGCTGATTTCTGGAAGATCCGACCGTTGGATCAAAATTTGATCAATACCATTTTCGATCAGTTCGACGAGACGATCGCACTGTTGATCTCGGATTTTCGAGATTTGGCTCGGATTTGAAAGGCGATATTTCTGCCTCGTAAACTGTGCAATTTACACAGTAGCGAAAGGTCAATTGAGCTATTTGGGCTCGTTTTAAATTCCAAGTCAACTTGAATTTCATTCTTTTCTTTTATTTATTTAAATTCACTTCTAAAATATCTCGATTATTACAGAAATCCCAGAAGTTACAACATTTCAAAATACATTGCAAAGGTAATTAATATTTTTTGCATACTTTCTTCTTTGAATTTTTTTAGTAGCTAACTTTATTAAATACTTATATATGTAGAGGACAAATAGTTGTTAGACCAATTCAGCATATTGAAGCATCAAAACAACCAAGTATTAGTCCTTACGAGCAAATATTTGCTAATCGAAAAACAATTAGAGATTTAATTACGTTAAATCCAACGGGGCTGAGTTTAGTTTAATTATAGCTATTTTTAATTAACAGCAAAATTTATTTTATAGATTTTAAATTTTGTTATTTTGTTAGATATATGTTATTATGAATATAATTGAGTATATATGTGCTTATTTAGTATCTAATTTTTTGTAGAATATGAAATATACTTGTGAAGCAAAATTAGAGGAAATTGATACTACTTATGGTTGGTGGTATAAGGCGTGTTATGATTGCAAGGAAGGAGTAAAAGATTATGATGGTACTTTCTGGTGCACCCAATATGGCAAAAATGATCAGACACCTGTTCCGTGGTAGATTTCTAAACCTAATAAAAAAAATTATATTATTAATATAATGAATTAATGTGAATATTGTTTTCGAAAAAGATACAAGTTAAATGCCATCGTTGCAGATGATACCGGCTCAACAAACTTCACGATTTTTGACAAAATAGCACAAGATTTGATATGAGTTCCTGCTCAACAACTGGCAACTGCAATTACTTCAAATAGATATGCAATTCCTCCTGTTATTAGAATTGTTGTTGGATAAACTTACATTTTTCAAGTTTTACTAGACAATCGTAGGTTTAATACAAGCATGCAATCATTTAAAGTTGCAAAAAAAATTCAATCTCCTTTGTTTGCAAAAATTAAAATTGAGAAAAAAAAAAGCTGATGATATGGACATTGTAGAAGATTCTGCACCAACACTACAACAAAACTGGCTTTTAGCGGCAATTATTTTTTACTTTCCCGGCGATTATAATTGCCGCTAAATAGTTTAACGGCAATTATAATAATCGCCGCTATTGGCAGGGTCGCTAAAAGTTATGGCGGCATTTGTTTTGGCGGTTGGTAAAAGCCTAAACAAATGCCGCTAAATAATATATAATAGTAACTATTATAAATGCCGCTATAATTATCTATAATTGCCACTAAAAACATATTAAATAACTAGTAAATAGGATCTATAGCGGCAATTATTTTGAGACTCTTTAAATTGACATTTAAAATAAATTACTCATGCAAACAATTTTAAATTTGATTACATTCAACAATTGTCAAATAAAAGAAGCCAAATTATTTAGCCAAATAAGAATTTGCACAGTAAAAATATAATTATCAATTAAAAAATACATTCAAAGCTTTCAATCTAAAAAAAAAATAAAACCTAAAATGAAATAAATCAGAAGCATTTCAAGCTTCTGATTCATGCAAGCTTTAGCAAGTTGGTTTTTCACACTAGGGGGTACTACTCGTTTTGTCGAAGCCTTTCGTGTTTTGGGTGTCAAGGATGAGTTATCTGCAAATAAATAACAAAGCCGACGATATAAACTGTTTATTAGATGCTTTCAAGCAAAAGACAATTTATGCATAAGAGATTACTTGAAGAACATCTTGAAGTTAAACAAAAGATGAGTTCTTTCATACTTACTAGTGAAGTGCCCGCGCTTCGCTGCGGATATTTTTTATAATTTTTTTTAGTAATATAAAAAAATAATACAACACAAAAATTTATAATCAAAATATTATCTAAACATCAATTAAAAATCATGGTAATATTTCATATTTACACTGTATTGGTAGAGCACAGGCTAAATTGAATCATACAAAAAAAATAGTCAGCACATGTAAACTTAGACGTAAATAAAAGGTTATTCAATATAGTTTAAGAATTGGAAATTAAAAAAATGTAATTAAGTAGGCCAAGGAAAAAAGGGCAATAAGTTTTCAATCTCCATTAACCAAAATATGCTCGAGTTTTTCTTTTTTCTTTCCCTAACCCAATTCTCATGGAAAAAAAAGGGCAAGTATAACATAAAATTTCCTATGCTTGATTTATATTATAAAACTTTGCAATCTGGAGAGTAATAAATAGGCTAATTTGAAATGATAACAGGAATTTAAATTATATATATAATATATATATATATATATATATACACACACACACTCTAAAAACAGGGAATACAAAACTTCAATCCAACTGATTGATTGAACGTACACAACATAAGGAAAAAAACAGAGAACCCACTGATTATTTCAAGAAAATAAAATCAAAAGGAACTAAAATTTGTATGGCAAAATAGGGATGCCAAAAGAAAAAAGAAAAGTAAAGAAGAAAAGTAACCACCACTGATTTTAAGTAAAGTATTAAGCAATGTTGCGCTGATTTTCGACAGGCAACATTATCTTGCCGACTAAAGTAGAGAGCAAACAGCACATAACAGTAAAGAGTAAGTAATAGAGGCTCAGATATGCTCTGAGATATACCTTTGGTTAATTACATTAATATCTATCCACAAAATCCTCTACTTTTCGATCCAAGATTCTATCAAGAGTGAAATGGTTGCAATAGTTGCCTTATGCTGTCTAAGTTGCCTTACCATAAAACTCTTATGATATAATCCAATATTCGAAGGAAAGTAGAGTGATTCAGGCTCGCGTCATTTCGAATAACTGAACGCATCATCACCTCATATACCTTAATTTTTTAGATGAAGGAAGCACAAATTCCGGCTGCAGATTTGCTCACAACTTTTTGTAGGAAAATCCCGCACAGTTTTTTTTAGATGTATGGAATATAAATTTTGGCACAATCTGCTCACAGATATATCACAATTGCTGAAGTTTTTTGTATCATCATCGCCTCAAAAAAGAGAGTAAAAAAAATAAACGGAAGAGAGCTTAAAGTAATCAAGAAATGGAATATAAAGACATGGAAAGAAAATGGAGGTAACCACAATGTCTCTCTAATGAAGGCAATTCCCCAAAGTCAGTGGAAGTGATGAACAGTAAAAGAGATATGCTAACAGTTTGAAACAAAATGAGACAATTAATATAATGGATAAAGAGGATGAATTCGCAGTTCTACTGTGTCCACGCGTCCGCTTCTCGGGTATTGGACTGTGGACGTGTTGGCTTCTCACATATGTTGTTCTCATTTCGCCGACTTCGCTCTTGCGTGCCTTCTCTGCGCACATGGTTTTGCCCCTGCTGAGGCAATGATGACGCATAAAAATATTAGAAACTTTGGTTCATTACTTCCACTAACTTTGGGGAATTCCCTTCATCAGAGAGAGATTGTGGTTGCTTTTCATGTCTTTAATAAGTAAGTAAGAAGTGAATAGGCACGGAGAGCAATAGAATTTATATAATACGCATATACAGACACTTTAAAACTACAAAAGAAGAGTGTAAATAAGAAATTGAAAAGCCCTTAGAAAACTTTAGCTAATTGAAATCATGAGGTTCACCAAGAGTATGCATGCAAAGACAGGTATAAAGTTTTAAAGTCAGAACTTACAAAACTCTTGAAAAACTTGAGCTGATTAAAGGCATGAAGTTCACCAAGACTATGCACGCAAACATAGCTATGAAGTTCAGACTCAAGCTCCGAAGGCACAATTTAGGGAAGCATGAATGCCCTTGACGAACTAAAAAAGAAGAGTGTAAAATGGGGAAAAAAGTATGACAAAACAACAAAGTCAGGGGAAAGCCAACTCGAGAAGCTAAAAAAGAGGAGTTAAAAAAGGGGTCAAAAATGTGAGGCTCAGATAGTTTCTTTACTCAATCCAAAGAAAGGGCAAAAATTTGGAAGGGTTTTTTTTTTTTCTCCATGTTTCATTATTGTGCAACCAGCAATTGGTTGCCCAAGGCAACCGAAATAACAACTATAGTCAATCCAAAGTGAGTTTCAAAGAGCGGAACACACATTTTTCTATGAGAATGGAACACAGTCACAAGTCGGCATCGTTGACCGTACAGCAAAGTAGGTGCAAAAATAATCAAAAGTTGTCAACATTGCCCATATAGTAATTGTTTGCCGAAGGCCGTCAAAAAATTGCTGAAGTTTTTTGGCATCATCATCGCCTGGAAAAAAGAGAGTAAAAAACATAAATGAAAGAGAACTTAAAGTAATCAAGAAAAAATTGCCGAAGTTTTTTGGCATCATCATCGCCTGGAAAAAAGAGAGTAAAAAACATAAATGAAAGAGAACTTAAAAGTAATCAAGAAACGGAATATAAAGACAGGCAAAGAAAATGGAGGTAATGCCGTATCGTACAAAAGGGTCAACCACAATTTGCCTCTAATGAAGGGAATTCTCCGAAGTCAGTGGAAGTGATGAACAATAAAAGAGAAGCACGTCAGCAATTTCATGAAAGAAAATAAATAAACAAATAAGAAGAAAGGCAAAGAATAACCTCTTGAGGACACGAATTTAAAGACGGAACTAAGGTTTAGCATATTAGAAGTCACATTTGTAGTATTAAGTGACCAGCTCAAACTTTTGTTCAAATGGTGAAGAAAAATGTAGTTCAATTTGGAGGCAAAAGCAGCGAACGTATGACAAAGGAAGGAAAAAAAACTGCACCTAATGAAGAACTGTGAACCAATATAAATAGGCAAAAGACCTTAACTCTATCAAGTGAATATTTTAACTCTTTGTTCAAATGAAAAAAAAAACTGTAGTTCAATTTGAAGATGAAAGCAAGGAACAAATGACAAAATACCAAGAGAGTAAAAAAAAATAAATGAAAGTGAGCGTAAATTAATTATGTGAGCTTCAAGATAACTTTATTCCTAGGTAGATTCAACAACAATCATGATTTTGGTTTCTATAAGTTGCTTCAAGATAACAATACGGATCTACTACTCAAATGCAAAACATTGATTTGTATACAAAATCATAGGCAATTAAAAAAGAAGGCGAACATATGACAAAGGACATGTTTTAAATTTGGAATTTATAATTTCAAATTAATCTGCATACATGTTTTCATTCATTTTGTTTATGATTGGGAATTTCTAAATTTAATCTAAATTTAAATATTTAAAATTTGAAGATCGAAACAGTACGAACTGCATTACTTACCAAACACTTGGTTACCGAAGGCAGCCCAAAATTATCCAAGGCCATAAAAAATTACCGACATTCTCCATTCCATTCTTTTTCTTCAAAAATGTAACAGTCCGTCATATTTCTCTATACAAACGACATCTCCAAGTAAGCATTTGTTTATACTTTTAATTTTGCTTTCACTGCTCTCAACTCTACATGTATATATACTCATGCATATAAACCGCATCACTCCAACTATGGATTAACTTCTTACCAAGAAATAGTAGTCAAATTTGGAGCATAATCCTAAACTGACATAAAAAACTGAAGAGAGTTACTAATTAACAGAAGGAGAAAAACAAAAGAATTAAGGAAATAAGTGAGGCTCAAATAAACTAAGCACTGAACATTGCAAGTAAGAGGAATCGGGTATTTCTTGCAAGCATGCGCTAAATAACACAAATGGGTTACCGAAATTGGTTTCCTAAGACTATCCAATATCACGAACATTTTTTCTTACCGAGCATCACTGCCCAAACAGTAAACGGTCGCCGCAGAGCATCATTGGCCAGAGAGTAATCGGTTGCCGAAGGCAAACCAAATTTTCTAATATTTTTATGCATCATCATTGCCTCTAATTAACGAAGGAAAAAAAACAAAGAATTAAAGAAAGAAGTGAGGCTCAAATAAACTAAGCATCGAACATTGCAAGTAAGAGGAATTGAATATTTTCTGTAAGCATGCACTAAATAACACAAATGAGTTACCGAAATTGGCTGCTTAAGACTACCCAATATCACGAACATTTTTTCTCGCCGAGCATCATTGCCCAAACAGTAACCGGTTACCGCCAAGCATCATCGGCCAAAGAGTAATCGGCTGCCGAAGGTAAACCAAATTTTCTAATATTTTTATGCATCATCATTGCCTCACAGGAGGCAAAACCATGTGCGCAGAGAAGGCACGCAAGGGCCGAGCCAGCGAGAATGAGAACAACGTACGTGAGAAGCCAACACGTCCGCAGTCCAATACCCGAGAAGCGAACACGTGGGCACAGTAGAACTGAGAATTCATCCTCTTTATCGACGATTATTAATGCGAGAATACATAGTAATTAGCCGCCGTTTGTGCGTTCAGCCTACATTGTCTCGTTTTGCTTTAAACTGTTAGCATTTCTGCTTTTGTGTCCTTCTCTGCGCACATGGTTTTGCCGTTGGGGAATTCCCTTCATTAGAGGGAGATTGTGTCCCTTCTTAAAAGTCGTGTCCTCAAGAGGTTGTTGTTTGCCTTTCTTCCTATTTGTTTATTTTTTTTGTTCCATGAAATTGTTGCTGTGCTTCTCTTTTGTTGTTCACTACTTCCACTAACTGTGGGCAATTCCCTTTATTATAGAGAGATTGTGGTTGCTTTCCGCATCTTTAATAAGTAAGAAGTGAATAGGCACGGAGAGCAATAGAATTTATATAATACACATATACAGACAGTTCAAAACCACAAAAGAAGAGTGTAAATAAGGAATTGAAAAGTAAGCAGGCACTAACTCAAAAGCGACAACTTACAAAACTCAATTTAATGAGAGGCCCTGAAGAATAATTACTCCTTCTCAACGACATTTCTTTATGATTTTGAAGCTCGAAAGCCACAACTTACAAAACCCTTGGAAAACTTTAGCTAATTGAAAGCATGAAGTTCACCAAAAGCATGCATGCAAAGACAGGTATAAAGTTCAAGCTCAATCTTGAAAGGCACAATTTAAGAGAACATGAGTACTCTTGGTGAACCACAAAAATATTAGAACAAAACAATAAAGGTAGGGGAAAGCGAACGCGAGAAGGAGAAAAAAAGGGAAGTAAAAAAACGGGGTAAAAAATGTGAGGCTCAGATATGAGAGCGAAAATTTGTTTATGGTTTTAAAGCTTCAAAGCCAGAACTTACAAAACTCTTGAAAAACTTGAGCTAATTAAAGACATGAAGTTCACCAAGAGTATGCACACAAACATAGCTATGAAGTTCAGACCCAAGCTCCGAAGGCATAATTTAGGAAAGCATGAATGCTCTTGACGGACTAAAAAAGAAGTGTGTAAAATGGGGGAAAAAGTATTGAAACAAAACAACAAATCAAGGGGGGAAGCCAGGTCGGGAAGTTAAAAAAGGGGAGCAAAAAAAGGAGGGGTAAAAAATGTGAGGCTCAGATAGTTTCTTTGCCCAATCGAAAGAAAGGGCAAAAATTTAGAAGGTTTTTTTTTTTTTTTTTTTTTCATGTATCATTATTGTCAACCAGCAATTGGTTGCCCAAGGCAGCCGAAATAACAACTATAGCCAATCCAAAGCGAGGTTCGAATAGGGGAACACACATTTTTCTATGAGAACGGAACACAATCACAGGCCGGCATCGTTTCTCGTACAGTAAAGTTGTGATGACCCGGATCTCCGCAGAGCTGCTGCGGTGCGTTGGGGTGGCTATTGGAGGCCTACATGGTGCATTGGAGGTGTTTGGGGCACAATTGGGCACAAGTGTTGGACTTCGGGCTTATTTGGATCTTGTGGGTGACCGGAGGACCCCGGGGAGGGTTTAGAAGTGGTTTCGCGCGAATCAGATATTAAAATTGGGCTCCGCGCGAAATTCGGGCTAAGAATACACTTCCGGGAGCCTCCGGCAAATTTTAGAGTTGGAATTTGGCAAAATGGACGTCAAATTCGGATTCAGCGTGCGAAAACGGTCAAAATGGACTACCCACATGTCATTTCTGAGCTAGGGTTACTGTTCACCACCGGAACCGTGTTTCCGGCGATCGCCGGCGGCGGCGGACGGCGGCGGCGCGGCCTCGGGCAGGCGGAAAGCGGCGGCGGGCAGGGCGCGTGGCCGCGGGCAGGGCGCGCGGGCAGGGCGCGCGGTTGCGCGGTCCACGCGGCAGGCGTGCACCGGAGCGGGGCCCACGTGGCGTCTTCCCATTGGGTGGTTCACTGGTCCCGGTCTACGGAGCTGTGCGGTGTACGGTGGACTGGGCGGGAAGACACGTGGCACCTTCTTATTGGCTCGGTGCAGTGGACGCGGCGCACGCGAGTGCGCGGGCAGGCCAGGCAGGCCGGGCAGGTGTGCGGGCAGGCGCAGGGGGGTACAGGCTGGTGGTGTGCCACGTGGCAGCGTTCTATTGGCCGAGAGGTTGACACGTGGCAGAGCAGGGTTCGTCGGGTGCACGGAGTGGGTGCACCGGGTGCAGCGAGTGGGGGGCCGTGACACGTGGCGCGCGAGGATTGGGTGTGCTACTGTGCGCGTGCGGCGGGGCAGGTGGCGTGGCAGGCGGCGGTGGCAGGCGCGGCAGGCGGCGGCCGGCTGGCGTGGCGGGCACGGAGGCGAGGTGGCGCACGCGGGCGCCACGTGGCGGCCCGCCATTGGCGGGCGCCAACTGCCCCGTTGACCAGGGTGCGCCACGTGGCGTGAGAGGAGCGGCCGGATCCGCTGTTTCGTGTTCGGGGACACGTGTCGGTGCGTGGAGCGGGTCGGACGGGTGCGCAGTCCGACCGGATCGGGTGTGCGGGCGAGGGCCGTGTGGGCCGAGTTACTGTGCGCGCCCGAATTCGGGGCCCGAAGGATTCGGGCGCCCGAAAGTGGGGACACAGGGGGCATTTTCTGATTTGTTTGGAATGGCCTATAAATACCCCCTCCCCTCCCTCTTTCTCACCTTTTTCCGAAGCTTAGAGAGAGAATGGGAGGGAGTGTCCTTTATGAAAGTTGTTCCCCTTGATGTTTTTGAGCTCGTGGTGGATCCCCGGAATTTCTGGAAGCTCGGCAACGGCGATATCATTTTTACAGTTCGCCTCGGTTTTCCCCCATTTCGGCCCACTTCCGTCGCAGTTCAGTCAGAAATTCACTGTGAGCAAACCAGGAGGAGTTTTTGGATGATTTCTTCGACAGCATGTTCCTAAGAGGTAAGGCTTCGATTTTCGTGTTGATCGCTTCGCTCCGTTTCGCACTTTTGGCACGTTTCCCGAGGCATCTTTGACCCCCATTTTTCTGTGATGGATTTTGGACAGCACCGGCTTGTCGATTTTATATCTCAGCCTAGGAACATCGGATCAAGGCGTTTCAGGACTCGATTTTGATCTACTCGTCGCGAGGAACACAGTGGTGATTTTTCTGAGATTTATGGAAATTGTTTCGAAGGTGATAATTAAGCTTTTCTTGGACAGATTGCTACAGGAATTTTGATTTGGAAGGTTTTAAGGTGCAACGGTGTTTTATTTTTATCTTGGTCTACAGGTATCAGATCTGGGCGTTTTAACAGTCGTTTTGGGGCTACTTTTCGCGAGGAACGCGACCGTGAATTTTCTGGATTTTCTTGTGGACTGGACAGAGGTGATATTTAGCCTTTTTGGGGGCTGATTTTGGACAGTGTAAATTGTACAGTTTTGGGTTTAATTGTGCGCAATGTTCTGTGCAGTGGGACACAGTTTTCGGTGGATGGCCGTGTTAGAGGACTGCGGGCAGCGAGAGGTCTCTTTTGGTGTTGTGCGCACTTTTCGAGGTGGGTGGTTGTTGCTTGCCTCTACATCTGACTTACTCACTAAGTTTATTAGAAAACCCCACTATTGAATGTATTGTTTGATTATCATGCATAAGTGACTGAGATAAATGTGAGCCTATCATCTGAGATTAATTTTGTGGATTTAGCATGTTGGGGATACTATTGGGATAATATTGCTGTTAGAACTTGATCAGTGGAATAATTTAATAGTGATAGTTAACATGCCGTATTAGTACACAAATCTTATGGAAATTGGTTAAATGGACTAATTGTTGGGGACATGATGACATATCCATGTGCGGGTTTCACCTTGGGATTTATTATGGATCAGGGATTATACATGTGTAGTCGACTGATGATTTTAGCCTGATGGTTATATTTATGTGGATATATTAATTGTTACACATGTAGAACTGTTATTTGACTTTCTCTCTCTTTTACATTGCATGAGGACTTTTGCATGCTTGTTTGGACATCTAGATAGGCCACTATTTTATTGCTACACTATCATATTGGGATTTGACTTAGGAGAAACCATGATTGCTTTCTTTCTCCTTTTATTTAGACTTTTGAGTCATGTTGCTCGAGTTCGAGCAGAGGTTTGGGATAGTGTAGCCGGGACCTGAGGGTCAGTGACAGGGTGTACTTGATGTTGGATTGTGGGTTATTGCGGCAACCGCGGACAGTAGGCGGTTGACCGGATCTTGATTATTTTACCCAATTGTGGGTTGTGGGTTATTGCGGTGACCGCGGACTTTGGGCGGTTGACCGGATGTTTACTATTGCATCAGATTGGGTATCAGATTTCTCTAGTGGATGGTATTTCCCACTTTTTGAGTACTATTGCATCGGGTCGGGGTTTCATTAGTGGACGGAGTTTCCCACTTTGATCATAGTCATGATCCAGTCCTGCTATTGAGATACTTGATAGGATACTTAGATACTGATACAGAGTTACTTTACTCGTGTGGGTCGCTCCCCTCGAGTGCCACTCCGGAGTAGGCTTTAGACCGTGTTGGGTTCCGGTCAGACCGTGTTGGGTTCCGGTCATTTGGACAGTGGAGATACTGAGTTCTTGAGTTCGACAGCAGAGCAGGCAGTACCAGTTTTTACTGGTGGCACTAGATTGGGTCTATTTGGTCAGATACTGTTTTCTGATGCATTCATACCGTCATTTCCTTCGGTATTGCATTTAGAGGCATACTTGTTGTGGTTTCCCCTTTTATTCAGTAGTTCTGTTTACAGTTTTACTTGCCCTTTTCTTGCCTCTAGTAGACTTAGTGGGTACGCCGGAGCTTGAGGCTTTACCCACAGGGGGAGGCTACTGGTTTACTAGTGGTTCTCACCCCCATTGTTGTTTCCCTTCTTTTCTCCCCCCTGTTTTGCAGAGTCCTCTTCGGGAGTTGCTGATCTTCGATCGTTGTCCGAGGCGAGGGAGTTACGAGCTAGATCTTTACCACCCGAGGAGTGTAGCTGTATCCCCTGGTTGGAGATTCCTGGTAGCTGTTGGCTGGTTTTACTGTTTCTTTGGAGAGGGATCTTTTGTATTTGGAGAGACTGATGTAGACTGATGTACTATAGTTTTAGTTTATCTCCTTTTATAGTTGAGAGATGCTGTACTGAGGACATTGTATGATGATTATCTGTATTTGAGGAATGGATATTGTACTTTATTTCATGTTGTACAGTGATTGGATTTTATTTTACAGCATTTTATTTCAGCTCTGATATTTGTGTAGCTATAGTACTATCTTTTGCAGGTTAGACGCTTCGCCTATGCGGGTTTTAGCATAGGTGGCGGATCTGTTGGCGAGCCCGGGTCGCAGTTTCGACCCCGGGGCGTGACAGATTAGGTTGGTATCAGAGCTTAGGGATAGGTCAGTTGGGACTGTAGAAACCCTAGGCTTATGGTTGGACCCTAGGATGACTTCGTGAGAGTCGTGATTTTGCGAGAGTCCTGATTGAGTTTTATACCTCTCCCGAGTGATGGGATGGGTGATTGGCATGTTTATTCTCCTAAGCAATTATGTTGGCTGCAGACAACATAATGCGGCGGAACGGTTGACATGCTT
>JAQOTM010000059.1:406664-501804 GCA_029168755.2 Tillandsia fasciculata
TGCGCGCAATTGGGACACAAGGGTCGGACTTCGGGCTTAAAGGAGATTCCGTGGGAATTTGGAGGACCCGTCGGGGGTTTGGAAGTGTGTTTCGCGTGATTCAGATGTCAAAATTGGACTCCGGCGAAGTTTGGATAAAAGTTTACCTCTCCGGTCGCCTTCGGGAATTTTTAGAGTTGAAATTGGGCAAATCGGACTTCAGATATGGACCGGCGTGAAAATCGGATCGAGTGGCATTCGGCAAATTTTCGGGCGAGAATTTGGAGAAACGGACATCGTTTTGGATTCAGCGCGCGAAATCGCTAAGAATGGACTATTTATTTGTTGGTTTTGGTGCCCGGATGAAGTGCGCGTTTTTCGAGGCGAGCGGCACGTAAATCGAGGTTGGCGCGGCGCGGTTTTCGAGGGTGTACGGCGGCGGCGCGCGTCCCAAGGCGCGCAGCAGGCGCGCCTCAGCGCAAAGCGCGCGGGGCCCGCCACGTGGCGGGCCCCCGTTGGCGCCGCGCGGGCGCGGGGACACGCGCGCCCGGTGTGGCGCGCGCGTGTCCCGCGCCTGACGCGGCCGCGGTGTAACGCGCCCGTGTAACGGGCGCGTCACCGCGCGCCGCGTGGCACTTCGGGCGCGCGCGTGGACCGGGCGCGCGCCCGTTTCTTGTGGACCGGCCGGTGGAGTCCTCCGATTGGCTGGCGCCGTGGACCGGCGCTGTGGACCGGCCTGGTGGACCGCCACTCTCCCTTTTTCTTCTTCTTCTTCTTCTTCTTTCTCCCCCAGCTCCATTTCTTCTCCTCTTTTTCTTTCTTCTGCATCCCGAGAGCGAGAGAGTGTGAGGGAGAGGATTTTGGTGGTGCGGCGGTACGCCGTGAACCTCGTTTTGCGTGCGAGGTGTTCCGTTGGAGCGGTTGCGTGGCGCGACACTCGTCCGTTTGTGTTCTTCTTCGTCGCGTTTCGGTGCACGAGCTCCCCCGGCCTACTCCGACCTCCGATTCAGGCGATTCTTGCACCGTTGGATTCGTAACAGGCAGAGCTACGATATTGGTATTTTCTACTTCCCCTAGTTTTGCACGTTTCGAGGAGTTTCTCCATACTTACTGGGACCCCTTTTTCTGATGGAGTTTTGGACAGCGACACCTTGCCGGATTTTTATCTTCGCAACCGGGCATCGGATTGAGACGCTCTTATAGACTTTTTTCATCTACTCAACGCAAGGATCGTCCCCGTATTTTTTCTTGGATTTTTGGAGGCTTCCCCGAAGGTGTACACTTCCCTTTTATCTGTACAGGAGTTTACAGTTATTTGGTTTTGGATTTCTGCGCGCCGATATTGTGGAATTTGTAACTTGGCCTACGGGACTCCGTTTTGGGCGTGCAGGTACTCGTTTCGAAGCTATCGACGTGAGAAACGCTGTGGTATTATTTTTGGATTTTTCGGAACTCCTCCAGCAGGTGATATAATTACATCTTTGGGGTTGAATTTCAGACTGAGTGTATTTGGTCAAGTGTTGGAATAAGTGTAACCTTGGATTGTATGTTGTACCAGGAGGAGCTGTTCGGGGATTAGAGACTGTGTTTTCTGCACCGTTTTGCGTGCAGACTCTGTTTTGCGTGCGAGTTTCGGCACCGTGCTCCGTTTTGCGTGCGGACTCCGGCGCCGTGCTCCGTTTCGCGTGCGGACTCCAGCGGCGTGCTCCGTTTTGCGTGCGGACTTCGGCAGCGGGCACCGTTTCGCGTGGAGGCCAATTGCAAGTGTCTACGAGCAATTGGTGGCGAATCGAGGTGGGTGGCCCTATCTCCAAGCTTTTATGGACTGTTCAGTATTTCTACTGCTGTAGGACTTTGCATGCTAGTTTATTTTTCATGTAAAGCATGCTAGATTGTAGGAATTCTTATTCCTGTTATTATCTGAGGTTCATGTGACCTCCTTGCTCTCTTTTATTTGCTTAAATGTAGAAATCTTGGAACTTGACCTAGCACCCCCGTCATATGTTGCATGTGTTTGACCAGACCTTAGAAAACCTCAATCTGGGCTAGGTTCTTTTATGCTTTAGACATCCCACACTTTGCATTTCCTTCAGACATAGAGTTCCTCGCCCGGATAGTGGGCCGAGAGGTCAGGGTATTGTGGGATGGGTTTGCACTCGGGCCTGGGGGCCGAGTGGGGTCTGGTGGCTGTGTTAGTATTTTGGGAACCGTTTGAGTAAACGGGGTCCCAGGTTTCTGGTTACTCTCTGTTTTGCTCGTCACCACCGTGTTGTGATCGTGGTGCACGTAGGTTGTCAGGACCTTGAACCCAGAATGTTTTTGGACACTCATGATTTTAGTAAAACCAGTATTTTCTTTCGAATTCTAGGGGCGTCGAAGCCTGTTCTTGTTTGATTGGGCGACGGCATCTACCCTTGGAAGTTCGGAAAGTAAACTCGTTTTTAACTGATGTTTTTCAAGAACTAAAATCTATAAAAAGTGGTTTTCTCATTTCAAGTCGGTTTTCAAGAAAAAGAGTAATTTTATCCTCACCCAAGGGGGTTGAGTGGAAACGATGATTTATAATAAATGTCACCTCTTTTCTAAACTTCCTCACCCGACCGGGGTGAGTGATCTGGGTTCTAAGGGCTGCTTTCTTTCTCGGGTCGAAAACAACGGGAGGCTACGCCTATAGCCTGTTCTTGTTTGATTGGGGACGTAGGTATTAGTTTCCCGGGGTTTTCGGACTCCTTGCGGTTCTGGCTGTGGAGCATCTCCAGCCCGTGAGTTCAGTGTATTGATGTTAGTTTCCCACTTTAACCGAGAGGGGCCGAATCCCTGAATGGTATAGGATTGAGAACTTCGATAGGCTGAGCCTAGAGTCTGTTCTTGTTTGATTGGGGTTCTAGGCACCGGTCTAACGGATTCTCGGACCTATGCCGCGTCAGTCGGTTCTTCTCGTCTATGAGCGGGGTGTCGTTGTGGGAGCCGTTGGGAGTGACGGTGGTCCCAGCTGTGTAGTCCTTCTCTAGCGAGTTAGTGTTGTGAGTTGCGTCGTTGAGGGTTCTCCGACATAGCCGTGAGAGTGGTTGGGCTTTTCATGTTTGAGTCGAGGTTCCTTTCCGACTGAGTTGTGGTTCGAGCTTGAGTTACCGATCGATTTGATCGTGGATTATAGCCTGCTGAGCCTGGCTTTTTGCCAGTTATGAGATACTTGAGTTACTTGAGTTCGTTGGGGTCGCTCCCCTCGAGCTACGCCCCGGGTGCGATGATGATACCGAGCCTGACGAGGCTGCGATGATGCGACTAGTTGATACACTAGAGTTCGCTTGAGATGGTCGGACAGGACGCCCCACGTAAATCCCGTCCTCATTGGATGTGTGGTGGGGGTAGGTGCGATCCTAGTCGACAGGCGCAGGCTTGACTGGACCCTATGTGGCAGTCATAGAGATTGGGTGTTATGTGTGAGAGAGTATGCATATCATGTGTCTTAGTTGTGTTTCCTTTGAGCATAGTACTTATGACATATGGTCAGTAGTGAGTGGATGCATACCATCATCTGTGTTCCTTTTCCATTGAGCATAGTAGATAGAGGCACAGTAGCTGTAGAGTATTTCTTTCCAGCTCCTTTCTTTCAGTACTACCTTGTTACTTTTGCCTCTAGTAGACTTGGTGGGCAGACCGTTGGGCTTGTAGACGGCACCCACTGAGAACTACTGTGGGAAGTAGTTCTCACACCCGTCGTGGTGTTTTTCCCCAGGGACATCTGCTCCTGTTCCTGTCTTCCAGTTGCTGATCCTTCTGACCGAGGCGAGGGAGTCGCGAGCTAGTTCCTTACCCGTCGTTGGAGTGTAGAGGTACCCATTTTCAGGAGAGAGCTTCAGTAGTTGGTTGCTACTTTTTCTTCTGTTGAGAGAACCTTGTAGTGAGGTATAGAGTTGTACCTTTTGTTCTTTTGTTTGAGAGACTGTTGTAGTGAGGATATTTATTGTATCGAGAGCTTGTACACTGATGAATTTATTGGAGATATCTCCCCTTCGAGTTTTGTATCAGAGGACTTTTTATATGATCGTATTTGCGAGATGGATATTATTTTATTTTCAGTTGTACAGTGTTGGATTTCAGTTTTTGCACTAGTTTACTTTTAGCTCTGATATCTGTTTAGCTGTAGATGTTTCTTTTTGCAGGTTAGACGCTTCGTCTGTACGGCAGTTTCCGTACAGATGGCGGATCTGTTGGCGAGCCCGGGTCGCAGTTTCGACCCCGGGGCGTGACAAAAACTGCCTTAACAGAAATTTTCCCGCACGACGATCCGGATCAGATTTACGGCGATCTTGATCGTCGTCTTTTTTTCAGCAATTCCTGAAAAAACAAGGTTCGGGATCCGGATCGGAATTCTGATCCGGATCGAAATTCTGATCCTGATCGGAATTCTGATCCTGATCGGGTTCAGGATCAGAAATTCTGATCCGGACTCTGAACATCCAATTTGTCCAGTTTTTGATTTTTATGCAATGAAACCTTATCCAAGTGTTTCTAAACTACTCAAATGTATTCGGATCACTAAAATTATTTAGTTAAACGTACCTAAGCATTCCGAATCCATTTTCCTTGAGATTGACGCAATTGATCCACAATTCTTCACCTTCAATCTTCAAGACTCAAAACACTGAGTGCCAACTTGAGTTCTTCTCTGAGTCTTCGATTGCTGATTGACAATTTGATCCCTTTAAGACTCCGACTCAACTCACTGACTTGACTCACGAAATATGCCAACACCAAAATGCCGTAACAATCTCCCCCTTTGGCAATTTCGTGACAAAACCCAAAAATACATAAAAACGCTCAAGTCACTCATCTTAAACCAAAAAATCGAAATTCAATGTTATCACCAAAACATTGATTTTCTTTGCGTGAAAGATCCAATAAAAACAAAATTACATTTAACCAAACAATCCTAGAACATACTCTATGACTTAGGACTTGGAGTCTTAAAGTGATGTAATTCCTGCAAAACAAAACTCCAAACAAAATCAAACGTTAGTCGTTAGAAATTAAAATCCTACATTTGATTCGTCCTTTTGGTTCTTTTGTTTTTTCGCTCTTTCAATCTTTTCTTTATCTCCCCCTATCTTGAGCATCTCTAACATGTTCTCCATGTTCTCCATGTTCTCCCCCTGTCTTGAGCATTTGTGTTCTCCCCCTTTGTAATACGATCATTATTTTCTGTTCTCCCCCTTTTTGTCACAAATTGTCAAACAGTGACATACTAGACAAAAGGAAATCACTAACAACATTAGTTCATAGAGAAAGAGAGATAAAAGCTCAGTTCCGGTATATAACAAAAATGCAGATTGCGTACCGGTACCAGAAAGCAAAAATCAAATAATTTCTTGAAACAAATCCAGATTTTAGAATCTTTTCAAATACCGATTTGTATTCCATCAAGAAATCAATTTAAGTGCTTTAACCAATGAATTCACACAGATGTCATTCAATCCAATTAATTTCACAAAATTAAAAAGATTTACTCCTAAATCATGAAAAATAAAGATAAAACATTATAAACAGTTTTTCATGTTATATTCATCAAACACAAGTCATCAAAAATAATCTTGAGATCCAAACTCTATCAAGATGTAACGGATTTACAAAGATGACTTACAGAGATTTTCAAATGACATCAATCTTGAATTCTACCCTTTCTTGAGATTGAGGTATATGATCCAAATTTCTTTCATTAGAATAATTTAGAAAAATTTCATAAAAATCAGAAAAAGTATGTAAGCACTTTAGCGCATCAACTTTAAACAAAAGTCATCGTTTCATGCAACAAGAAATAGATTATACCAAATCTATCAAAAATACTCAAAAATGAAACGAAAATTTATGAAAATTAAAACCCTTAAAGTTGAACAACTTCAATCACATCTAACATGATCTTATGCGTAATGCCTTTATCAAATCATCAATTTGGTAAAGAAAATGAAATACCAAGATCAATAGATGTTTGAAATCCCAGATAAGTTAGATAATATATCTAGACAATCTGTTGAAGGAGTGGCTCTTTGAGCATCTTTCGTTAAAAATCCCACCTTATACCAACCTTGAAATTTGACAGAGTCAAGTATTTCAACATGCATTTCATCATCATTTTTTTAAAAAAAAATTTGCTTGGCATACATGGGTATCTTTTTCCTCCATGTGGTGGTAGTTTTCACACTCCTCATTGGGATGTAACTCTTTCCACATCTTTTGAGCATTTTACTTTTCTTTGACTCCCCCTCAATTGGCTATCAATTATTTAATATATAAGGTATTCAACCAAAAATTGATCCCGCATTCATACTCGACTAAATAGTCAAATAAGATAATGACTATACCAAGAGATCATTGAGAGAGAAATTGACTTTGATCACTTAAAAGATGAATTAATTAACATAAATGATCATTGCAACATCGAAATATTATGATGTCAAAAGCATAATAGATTTCTAAATGCGTGAAAAGATGCAATTAAAGTCAATATAACCAATGCTCAACTTGTGTTGTCACAAAGAATTCACACAACCGAGATAGATTAAGCATCTAAAGATCACACATGATTTCTAAAATTTGATGCTTATAACTATCAAAAACTCCTATAATGAAGTATCTTCAAGATTATGATTATGGAGTAAAGTTGATAATCCATATAAAATTAATTTGGAGTGAATGAACGTGAAGCACTTTTTATTCAATGCACTTGTTCAATAAAAACCCCTTTTGTTCAAAAACAAAGTATAAAAACAAAGAGCATTGAAAAACATGTAATGCAAAGATTAAGAAGCATATGAAGGAAAAACCAATCAAAGCATTACATACAATCATAAGCTAATTAGAACTTAAGACAAGGAAAGATATCATGTAGAGTACCAGAATTTCGGAGTGCGCACCGACCTCGCAAGATGGCGTGGTGCGGAGAGTTCGCCTCGAGCGTGTTCCGTTTTGGATTACAGATGAGTTCGGGTCGATTCGGATCTACACGGAAGCCCCAGCTTTATTCGGGGTTTTCTGGGCTTTGTGCGCCGATAGAGGACTGGCTTCGGGGAAGCCTCGACTTCATAGTAGAGTGCAGAAAATTTGGGAACACTTGGAACAGGTGTATTTTATGATTACAGCGGAGTTCGGGAGGTTCCGGACCCGTGCGGAGGCCCCGAGGGCAAAAAGTGAGTTGTCGGGGGGCTTTGATTGATTATCTAATTAGTAAATTTTAATTAGTCAGTTGGATTATTTAAATTAGCTTGTGTAGTAGAGATGGAAAGAAATGAGTGTGGATTATGAGACTTGGATTAAAGGGTTGAATTGAGATTTTTTTTGAGGAGCAATTAATGCGGCCACCAACCGCATTAATTAGGCGTCTCCTAATTAAGTGGCACCACCTCACCCTCTCCCTCTCTGGTTAAAGCAGAGTAAAAAGAAAGAAGCAGAGGAAGAGAAGAGGGAAAAGAAAGAAAGGGAGAAAGAGAGAAAAGAAGAAGTAGAAGATGGGAATGGTGATTTTTGAGGGTGGTTTTGGAGATTTTGGATGTTGGACTTCCTCCTTGAAGCCGAGTCGTGCAAGCGGAGCGCGCGCGCGAGCGTCGACGACCACGCATGGTAAGTTTTGTTTTGGGTTTTTCTTTTGTGTGCGGAGCTGGGTTTGGAGGGGTTGGCGGACGGCAAGCAGCCGGGGAGCAGCGAGCGGGCGACAACGCGGCCTCGGGCGCTGCGCAGCTAGGTGCTGCGCAGCGCAGTGCCGCGCAGCCGGTCGCGCGCTGCGCGCAGGGCGCGGCGGCGGCGCGCGCCGCGCGCGCAGGGCGCTGCGGCCGCGTGTTGCGCGCAGGGCGCATCGGCCGCGGGCGCTGCGGGCCTGGGGGGCCATGCGGCCGGCCCAGGCGCCGTGCGGGCACCTGCTGGCGGCAAGCAGCGGCTGCGGTAGCGGCGCGTTTGGTTGGGGCTGCGTCGGCGTGCGGCACGTTTTTTCGCGCTGGGTTTTCGTTGGCCGGACTGATGTGGATTCCTCCTTTCCTTTTTCTCTGTTCTTGGTTCAGCTGAGGTTGTGCGCGTAGGATCTTGGTGCCGCGCAAGCTGTAGATCCCGGCGGAGCTCGGCACGTGGAAGCACCTTCAAAGGTGAGTTTTGTTATTATTTTTCCCAGGTTCGAGATTGTTGTGGTTTTTAAATTTGTGTGTGCTAATGGTGCTGGTTTTTGTGTGCTGTGAGCAGGTGTGAGCCTAAGGTGGACGCTTGTGAAGTGTGAGAGCTGTGTGTGTACTGGGAATAATGTTTATGTCCTTGGAAGCTTGTAAAGGAATCAGATGAGTTTTATTTTGTTAGCTGTGGGTGTGCAGAGGAGATGATGTGTGTGCTGTGGTTTTGTATTTCTTAGAGGGTAACTAAGGATGTTGTGTGAAATGTGAGCATGTGTTCATTGATGGTGGACTTCATGTGGGCAGATGTTAATGTTGGAGCTTCTATGTAATTGTGTATTTTGGTGTGAACCTGTAGAGTGCAAGCGGATTTATGGTTTATTGTGCATAGGTGATCATTAATTTAATTAATGGGTAAATTGGAACACTTAGTGTGCTGTGAGCCTTTGTGGATTCTTGGAGCTTGAAAATTATATGTAAGTTATATGTTTATTTATGATGGATTTAATTATGCAAATTGGTACTGTAACGTGGAATTAAGGGATGGTGTATGTGCGTCGATGGATTTAAAGTGTGCTAGAATCCTTGTTGTTGGCTGTGTGTATTTAGACTTAATGTTTGAAGCTGGTGGAGTTGTTTGATGCCTAAGTGGAGCTTATTTTATTTTTATGGATGTAACTTGGTTTTGTGAAATTGAGGTGTGCATTGGAGTTTATTAGCGTGCAGATTTTTGGTGATTTATGTAATTTTGAGGTGTGAGTGTGTGGTGGTGGACTTGTGGGGGCTGATGCTTAGTGTTGAATGTAGGGAGCATCATGTGTGAAGTGGGTGTGGCTGTGAGTGTTGGTGTTTATGGGAATTTATTTTTAGAGTGCAGATTGCAATTTGATTTTAATGAGATCAATTATTTGAGTTCAGATTTTGTGATTGGACTTGTAGGATGTTGTGGACTTATGTTTGTACTTATGTTTTTTCTGCTTAAGAGAGCAAGTGACCTTAATTGAGCTGTGGGTGTTTGTGTGAGTGTGTGGGAATTTGTGTGCTGTGAGCATGGATTGTGCTGAGGGTAAGTGGTTGAATAATTTGTGGTTGTGTGAGCATATATTTATTAGTGTGGTCAGATGCGTAATTTTGGTTGGCTGTGGAGTGAGCCAGAGTGCGCCGGGGATTTTGAAGAAGACTCAAGAGTTTTGTTCGAGCCTCCAAGGATTTTTTCGAGTATGCGACAGTGTGCGGCGCACGGCGCGTTTTTCGAAGTTCGTCAGTTCGAGGTTCCGGCACTTCACCGACTTCAGCAATTGCATGCGGAATGCGTTCCAGGTGGGTTGGAATTTCTTCGAGATTTATGGAATGCCCTCTAATGCTTCTGTAAGCATATTGATCATGTTTAGCTTAATTATCATATATTGATCATGTTTAGCTTATTTCCTTATATTGATAAATCTGATAGTTGCCTAGAAAATTATAGAATGACATTCTTGAGCCCCAGACATTTTTAGTATGATCTAGAAGTTATTTGACACTAGACTGCATGTTCATTTGAGATTCAGGCTGCATCTGGACCTTCATATATTTTTAGTACCCCGTTTTAAATAAAACTTCATTTTTAAAAGGGTTTATTTTAAATATTGAGAACATTATGAATGGTCCAGATTATTTGAGTTGCATGTGTACTTACGCCAGAGGGCCGAGTGTATTTTTTTAGCGCATTGACTGTCGAGTCCTAGTGTCATGAGAGTTCTTCTTCCTTGTTGGGATTGATGAGGTTATTCTAGATCATGGGTTGTGTTTCTGATTTAGAGGTGGAGATGGCTCTCCCCTTAGCCTTGAGAGTTTTGGGGGTTCTGGCAGATCGAGTCGTGGAGGTTTCCCGACTCAGCCATGGGTCGTGCATTATCAGATTGAGTCGTTGAGGGTTCTCCGACATAGCTGCGAGAGTGTTTGGGTCTTCCTGTTTGAGTCGTGGAGTCTTTTTCCGACAGAGTTGCGCTTCTGGGCATCGTGTTGCCGATCTGTTTGATCGTGGACTATAGCCTGCATGTGCCGCTTATGAGACAGTGATACAGATGAGATACTTGAGTTCGGTGGGGTCGCTCCCCTCGAGCTACCACCCGGGTGTGTGTGATGATACCGAGCCTGACGAGGCTGCGATGATGCGACTAGTTGATACACTAGAGTTCGCTTGATATAGTCCGTGTGGGACGCCCTACGTAAGTCCCGTCCCAGTGAGGATGAGGTGGCAGTAGGTTTGGCGCAGGCTTGACTGGACCCTATGAGGCAGTCATTGAGATTGGGTGATGTGAGAGAGTGATGGCATAGCATGTTCATAGATGGGCTTTCCTTTGAGCATGGTACTTGAGGCATATTATTGTAGTGAGAGTGTTTGCATAGCAGGATCAGAGTAGTGTTTTCTTGAGCATGATAATGGTTCATATTAGCTATAGTTCCTTTCCTGCTTTCCTATTATCTTTTTGCATACCTATTTGTTGTGCCTCCAGTGGACTTAGTGGGCATACCGTGGATGTTGATGACGGTACCCACTGAGATCTACCTTCTGTAGTAGATCTCACACCCGCTGCGGTGACAGGTTTTCTGAGGCTGCTGTTCCGGCTTAGCTCGCGCGGAGTCAGCTCATCGAGGTGAGGATGTGGCCGAGTAGTTTCTTACCAGCATTTGAGTCAGAGGTAGATGTACCATATTGTTTTATGATTCCACTTTTGTACTGAGAGGGTGAGGCTTGTTTTTTTTTGTTTTTCATTTGAGAGACCTGTATTGAGGATTTTTGTATTAGTGGAGCTTTATTTATTTCAGTTTTCCTGTGTAGCTTTCTTCAGCTTTGATTTATAGTTCAGCTCTGATACATGTTTTTAGTTTTAGTTCTGACTTGTAGGGTAGACGCTTCGTCTGTACGGCAGTTTCCGTACAGATGGCGGATCTGTTGGCGAGCCCGGGTCGCAGTTTCGACCTCGGGGCGTGACATATCACCTTTCCGAATCCAAAATCGTCGGATCTTGGGTTGTCTTGATTCATTGTGCCCGGGGGTTGGTAGCTTTGACTGTTGGTCCACCTTAGGTCTTTGCCTTGCAATGATCCACTTGAATGATCGATGTTGTGGCTCGGACCTTTGGTGGGTTGAGTGAACTCCTTTGACTTGATGTGTCTTTTGATTCCGTTGAGTCCGCTCCGTAGATGAAGTTACCGAAGGATTTTTCTTTCTCTTTTTCGGGCAATTCTTCACCAAATGTCCTTCAAGTCCACATAGGTGACAAGTTCTTCCTTTCAATTTCATTGTGGAACTTGAAGCCTTCACAGTTTGGTTCTTTTTAAATCCCAAACCAACCTTGCTTGTTTGACCTAATCCGGACATACAATCAAGTTTCTTGGAACCAGTTGAAAGCCTTTGTATGTCGGATTTAAGTTCATGAACTTGCTTGGTCAAGGCTTGGTTGGTGACATGAATCTCCTCAAACTGCTTTTCTAGAAAACCAATCTTGTCCATATATGATTTTGCGTTTGTCTCCGATTGGTTTAACTTTTCTTGGAGGATTTTATTGTTATCCAATAAACACCCTTGTTCCTCCTCGAGATCATGAAGTTTGATCTTTAAAGCTTGATTCTCGTCTTGAACCTCAAGTCGTTGCTTCCTCAACTTCTTGATATGCTTGGCCATCTTCTTTGATTCCGCAAGAAGTTGTTGGTATGCCTCAACGAGTTCTTCTTCGTCCGACTCCCCCTCACTTGATGACTCTCCTCCGGATGTTGATGTTTCATGCAAAATCAAAGGAATAGAGTCAGTGACTAAAGATGATAAGCACAAATTAGAAGAGGGAATTTGAGAGGCATGAAAAGCAACAATTTTTTCTTTTTCCTCTTCACTTGAGGTCGATTCATCGAAACTAGAATCGTCCCAAGTTTTTGCTTGCAAAGCCTTCTTTTTGTATGATTTCTTAGAAGGACAATCCGTTGAAATATGGCCGTAGCCTTTGCATCGATAGCATCGGATTTCCCCTTCGAAATCATCTTTTTCTTTTTCTTTAGAAGGTTTTGCAACGCCTTTGAGTTTAGAGGATTTAGAACCCGATGATCCTTTAGATGGTTTCGTGGATGAAGATCCATCGGTTCGATTCTTCCAAAATTTCCGACGAAATTTCTTTGTGATCCGCGCCAGTTGTTCTTCAAAATCGGCAAAAGAGATTTCATCGTCGGAACTCGATTCGTCATCTTCTTCCTTTGTTGATTTGAATGCAATACCTGTAAGCTTAGAAGAAGACTTGGAAGAAATTTGATTAGTAGGAAAAGTCATCTCATAAGTTTGCAAAGCACCTACTAATTCCTCTACACTCATCTCATCCGGATGACTAACGGTTTCAATGGCGGTAACCTTTGCCCTAAACCGTTCCGGAAGAGTCCGAAGTATCTTTCTTACAATTTTCGACTCCGGGATCTTTTCTCCTAAATTAGCACATGTATTAATTACATCTTGAAGTCTAGTGTAATAATCTGTAAACAATTCATGCTCTTCCATATGAATAGAGTCAAATTGACTTGTAAGCATCTGGAGCTTTTGAATTTTTACAAGATTAGTACCCTCATGTGTAATTTTGAGAATATCCCAAATTTCCTTCGCGGTTTCACACGCGGAAATTCTTGTAAACTCAGTCGAGGAAAGAGAATTAAATAAAGCGTTCATACCTTTCCCATTGTAAGAAGATCTTTCGATTTCCTCTTTGGACCATCTAGAGCGAGGTTTTGGGGTAGTAGAATTTCCTACTTCCTCAACCGGATGCACCCAACCGTATTCCACGGTTTGCCAAACCCGCTCATCAATTGAGATGAGAAAAGCTCTCATCCGCACTTTCCAATATGCATAATTGGTCCCATCAAAAAGAGGAGGTCTAAAAATATTACCACTTTCACCCAACATGATAGATAAACCTAAAACCCGCTCTGATACCAATTGTTGAGTTATTTAGGATCCACAAGGATCTAAATAGGTACTATCAAACACCTAGAGGGGGGTGAATATGTGTAATATTTAAAAATCAAATCTCAGTGCAAAATAAAAACCAATGCGGAAATAAAAAACAGCACACCGAGATTTACGTGGAAACTCCAATCCAGGAGAAAAACCACGGGACCAACACGCAATAACAATCCACTAAGAAAAGAAGAATAACAAGGTGATTACCGACTCCACGGACTCAAACCCCTCCTTCAACTTCTTCGGACCTTGCGCTCACCGATTGCACGTCCACTGCACACGTTCGAATCCACGAACGCCACTCGAATCCACGAGCACACGTTTCGAATCCACGAAACGCCTTTAGCACACCGAATCCACGATGCCACGTCGAATCCACGACGCAAACTCAGCCGATAAAGAAATATAGGCTTCGATGGTGATCCTTTGCTTAGATTATCATTGAGGAACCGTAGAAGAAATCTCTAAGCAAAGACTAGATCAATTCGACAAAAGATAGATCTTGGAAGAACCGTCGAATTGACCTAAAAGAGGCTATAAAGAAGAACGATAAAAACCTAGCCTCTAGGGTTGCTCTCAAGTGTTTTATAAATTGATCGGTGTTTATTCCACGTTCTTGAGAAACCCTACGTGTCTATTTATAGTTTAGAAACCTTTGGAAAGAGATAAGCATCAAAAACTGCCTTAACAGAAATTTTCCCGCACGACGATCCGGATCGGATTTACGGCGATCCTGATCGTCGTCTTTTTTCAGCAATTCCTGAAAAAACAAGGTTCGGGATCCGGATCGGAATTCTGATCCGGATCGGAATTCTGATCCTGATCGGAATTCTGATCCTGATCGGGTTCAGGATCAGAAATTCTGATCCGGACTCTGAACATCCAATTTGTCCAGTTTTTGATTTTTATGCAATGAAACCTTATCCAAGTGTTTCTAAACTACTCAAATGTATTCGGATCACCAAAATTATTTAGTTAAACGTACCTGATCATTCCGAATCCATTTTCCTTGAGATTGACGCAATTGATCCACAATTCTTCACCTTCAATCTTCAAGACTCAAAACACTGAGTGCCAACTTGAGTTCTTCTCTGAGTCTTCGATTGCTGATTGACAATTTGATCCCTTTAAGACTCCGACTCAACTCACTGACTTGACTCACGAAATATGCCAACACCAAAATGCCGTAACACGAAAGAACTCAGAGGCTCACCCTGAGGGTGCAGCCAACCTGCTGGAACAGCTTAGGGGCCATCTAGTGCTCATTTAGGCTTAGCTTACTAGATCTTCTAAACTACTCAGTCATTTGCTGAAGTAGAGTGAGCATCAAGCTCGAGGGATCATGAGGACACAAGGGCTTGCTCTAACAAAGCTACAAAGATGCTGGAACAGTGCAAAAGGCAACATAGCCTAGGCTAGAGCTTGGCATGTGGGATCAATTAATCCACCTGGTCATCTGCCAAAGTAACTTGAGAATCATGTTTAGGAAGCTAGCAGGAGACTAGGGCTCACCTTTAGACAGCTTTTGGATGGCCAGAGTTAGAGATGGAGCAAGATGATCCCTTACATGGTGTTCTAGAGCTCGGTTTGGAGCAACACACAAACCCACCCACTCAGGACAGCACTTAAGGCAAGCAATAGTAGGAGAAGCTTCTAATAGGTAGCAGGAACTCCACCCAACCAAGCTTGGGCAGCCCAACACCATGGTTGGTCAAGGAGGAGAACTTGAGCAAGCTTTTTGGCATTAATGGTGGATTTCAATACAGGAGCTTCCCACTTCGTACAAGGGTCCATAATGCTTCTATATGATGCAAGGAAGCTTGCGGGTGCGGTGGCCGGCGGTGAGGAGCGGCGGATGGCCGGCCGCAATTAATGGGCCAACCTTCGACCTTTAATAGCAAGTTTTTTATCCGGGCCGCATGGGCCGCATGCAAACGCACGAATGGGTCACTCTTGGCCTTGTGAAGGGATCCATGACTATCCCCGGCGTCCGGGAGCAGCGGCGGTGGCGTACGGAGCAATCTCGGCCAAAGCAAAAATAGCCCAAAACTAGGGCATCAACCCGCGGCTTCTACACTAAACCATAACAAACCAAACTTCATGGAGATCTTCTACAGGACCAGAGGAAGGATCTGATCAATTTAGATCAGATCCAAAGCCATCGGGTGGAGTGTTGGCTCGAGGCGGAGCATTCATGCATTCCGGCGGGTGCAACTTCCCCGCCGGCGACTGGGAGCACCCCAGGGTCGGGGCTCGGCTGGGAGGTTCACCAAGAGGTGAGGGAGGTGCTCAGGGTGTCTAAGTATCAAGAAAAACAAAGAAGAGAGAGATCTCACCATGGCCGGAGTTGAGGAAGAAGAAGCTGCCGAGGTTCCTTCTCCGGCGACGGCAGACCACGGGCTCCTCCGGTTAGGCTTCAAAACGATCAAGGATGCTCCCAAAAGACTCCAAACCAGAGTTGATGTGGTTTGAAGGTCTCCCCCCACAGCAAACCCGAGATCAAGGTTGCACCTTGCTTCCTTTTGCTTTTTCCGGCAACGAGGTGTGGCGGCCGGCGGTGCTGGCGCACGGGAAAGGTTGCAGAGGAAGAGGAGGAGTCGTGGGGTGTAGGTTGCGGTTACAAATTGCGACTAGGGTTCCCAACATGCAACCCTAAGTTGCTATATACACATATTGCACAAAACGCCAACTAGCCCGTCTACACTTGATATTTAATTATGAGTCCTTCACTGTACAAGCAAAATGCGTAGAAGACCCTCTCCACAAATTTTCTAGCTATTTGGTACATAAAATATTAGGACTCTTCGCAAAATACTACATATTTTTTAGTATTTCATGTTTTTCGAGACAATCAGGTTGTCAAACTGAAAAACGGACACCACCACAATTTCCGGCTCGACGAAATCTATCAACTAGCGATTTTGCTTTGCTGAATTCGAGCTTCGATAATTCTAAAATCCATCTTATACGGTTATTTATACAGTTCGGCACGCTTTACGATGCTTTATACTTGTCAAACGTAAATTTCGTCAGCGCCACTGCGCTCAGAACGATGATGCCATTCAAATCAACTACCTGGATCGTCATATTCGGACATCAGACGGTGAATCGGCCGACGTTCACTAGCGGAGAATTCGAATCAGGGATTACTATTCATTGGTACTATTCACTTAAGTTGCGGGTCTTACCAGCTTCTTCGCTGATTTCTGGACAATCCGACCGTCGGATCGAAAATCGGTTTATATTATTTTTAATCGATTCGACGAGACGATCGCACTAGCAATTTCAGATTTTCGAGATCAGACTCGAATCTGAAAGGCAGAAATAGTGCTCCGAAAACTGTGCAATTTGCACACCGGTATACAACCACTTAGGTACATTTTTGCATTTCCTCATTCACATTCACATTTGAATTCTTTAAATTCAAATTTGAGTTTCTCGCGTACTACATTTTTGGCTCGGCTCCGGGTCGGACCAGATTCGGTCCGACCCGGCGCGCAATTGATAAATAGTTGTTTGAGTGTGGTCACCACCTACACTCACCCCTATTCAATTCGATCAAAAATAATTCATATATATATATATATATATATATATATATATATATATATATATATATATATATATATATATATATATATAGTTCGGCTACTATACTATTAACCGTACCAAGTTAATGGTACTATTAAGTTATCTATCCTTAGATCAACCCTTTTGATCATTTTTACTCACACTACAACACAATAAGGTTATAGCGACACATTGTTGGGACACTTTTATACAAGTGTCCCATTTATATATAAATTTTTTTAAAAATAATCCATCAAGACCTAAATTTAAATCCAATTTACCACACACCACTCCACCTCTACCCATCATAAATAATAGAGTTGGCCCAAAAAATATTATTTTAATTTAAAAAATAAAAATTTTAAAATAAAAAAAAAATAATTTTACCAAAATAGCTTGTTGAATCTAAATATATATAAAAAAAGCGAATGTAAACATAAATTCTATTCCATATAAATTTATTAATATCAAACTTATTCTAATTTTAAATAATAATTTATCAATAAATTTAATTATATTTTTATTAAAATTTTATATCATATTAAAAATTAAGCATACTTTTAAAATTCGTACCTAACCTAAAATTTAAACTTTTTAAAATTTAAAATTTTAAAATTAAAATTATATATTTAATTTTTAAATTATAATTTATTTAAATTTTAAATCTCCAATTATCAATTCTAATCCTAACCTAAACCCAACCCACCAACCAAATCTCCAATTATCAATTCTAATTCTAACCTAAACCCAACCCTCCAACCCTCCCCTGGCGATTTCCGCCCCCCCTCCCAACCCCACGCGAGCTCGCCCCCGATCCCATCCCGAGCTCGCCCCCTCTCGCCCCCTCTCCCCCCTCCCCTGGCGATCTCCCCCCCACCCGAGCTCGCCTCCTCCTCCTCCGACGACGACGACGATCTAGGGTTAGTGTTCCGCGCTCCCACTCCGCTGCCACGGCCGCTCCCTTGCGCTGCTCGTCGTCGCTGGTGCCCAACCCCAACGAGCAGGGCTCGCCGCAGGAGGCCGCGCTCAAGGCCATTTAGGGTGAAATCTCGATCGTATTCTCTCGATTCATCTCGATTGCTTCATATTGACATCTCGATTATTCCAAAGCCTTTCATTATTTCAAGTAGCGACACTTGAACTAAGCTCTAGATTTTTTATTTGGATGGTCGCCTCGATTTTAACCAGATGCACATGACCTGATTTTTACTTATTAGAGATCTAGCAATTGTCATTGCTAAAGTTTAGGATAATGAATCTACTTTAAGAAGGTGAAGAACTAACTAGATCACTAACAATTATTGGCAGAAAATGAAATGCGTAGATATTCTTCTAGTGATGATATCTAATCATGTTATATGTTAGAGACATCTAATCATGTTTGCTTTCAAGAGTTGATTTGGTTTGTCTTGATGTCTACCAAAGGAGAGATAGGATATTTATAGCTATGATGGGAAGGGATATGATGAAAAAAATTTATTGGTTGTTGTCTTGTTGATCTGCGGATTAGGGGAGCTAATGGGTTGTTCACCTTCTCATCCAATTTTGGGGCAGATGTGTAAGGGATTTAGGAGCTGTTATTAGATCTATCAGATTTCATTTTGTTGACTGTGTTATGTGAGAAGCTATCAGATTAGAATATCTTTGAAATCGGTTTCTAACTGCAGCTGATCACCAAAAAAAGGAAGATTTCAGGACTTCTTTCCTGAATTCCATTTCTTTTTTATAAATCGTGTGTGTGTCAATGCAGGAGGTTGCAAGTTTAAATCTCACCAAGCTTTCATTTATTATATTTTTTATTTAATTTGAGTCTGCATTTTGCATCTATTGAACATTAGATATTAAAATATTATTCTCCAGCAGTCTCACTTTTTACAGAAAAATGGCTGTTTCACAGTTTTGGCCATTCTTAGGGCCTGTGTGGGCCTTTGGTTGCATGACCATATTGCTCATCATATATATATATATATATATATATATATATATATATTTTAAAGTTTTTAGAATACGATAAATTATCTGCTGAGTGGAAAACATAATCCTAAAATTTTACAATGAACTAAATCAAACTTCTTGGCTACAATGTATTACTAAATTACTTGTAAATAGGCCCTTGGAAACTACATATATGGAGTCATGAAGAATATAGAAACATAGAAGTATTCATGGTAAGAGTCCACCTGATAGTCCATTCTATAGGCACAAGGTGCTGATAGTATATTAGGGGTTATGTTTAGTGATATAACAGTAAGGTGTTTTTTTTTTGAGTGGTGTTCATCCATATCCCTTATTCCTGTATAAATCTTAAAACTGCAACAACACAAATGCAGATAAAGTGAAGGATAACAAGGCGATAAGGCTGTATGATGCCAAATTTGTTATTCTTAAACCAAGTATTTCCTACTTTTTATCATATTAATTTGAGCTTAAATCAGGCTCTACCAATTCATGGCCTGAACTTTAAAGTGATTTTGACAATTTTGTAACTGCCACCTAAGATAATTGAGTGTTTGCATTTCAATTAAAATGATTAGGACTCAAATCCAGTTGAGTCAAAATCAATATTAGCATTTGTACGGGCGATACATGGCGTTGGACACTATTTAAAGGAATTATAAACAGAAATTAAGGGGCTAGGATGTATTTTTTCAAATATTCACTAGTTAGAAAAAAATTAATAATAATAAATGGTATAAATTTAAATAAACTTATAATAATAATTGTACAGAATTTCTCAGGTACAAATAACAATCAAATCACGCATACTTAGACCTTAGTATGGTGTTCAACTCAGGCTTTGAAGGAAATATCAGATCAATGTCTGTAATATCATTCCACAGTCTAAGCAAATCAGCACACACGCGCAGATTCAAAGAGAAGATCTTTTTTATACCCGCTGTTATAGGAAGAACAGCATTAATCAAAAGTGTTCACATTGATCTCATAATATAGGCAAGTGTGGATTTCTATCCATGTCATGTGGTGAGTAGTGGGACTAGTGGGGGTGTTACATGTGATTGTACATTAACTTTTTCTTCTTTCTTCTTTTTTTTTTTTTATTATTTCCTTTTCTTTTATTTTTCTGTTTCTAACACCAATGAGGCAGTGACACCTTATAGATAAGCTACATGTCTCTTTCTTAAACCGGAGAATCTGGACATAGGCACTTAGGTACCATTACAATTTATTCATCTTGTGTGTAAATTAAGTGAACTAATTGTTTATATATATTCTTTCTTTTGATGCACAACTTTATTATTATTTTGACTAATACTTTTGGATATCATATGAAATATCTTCTGTTGAATAATGCTTGTGTTTGTTTTTCTATTTATTCTTGATGTTTGTGGAACATGATAGCAGAATATTTTTGCAAGTTTTGTCGGTTGTATGAACCATGTCCATTGGCGCAATCGAAATTCTAAACGTCTCTCTTATTAATTGCCTGGATTTATTGCTTAGTATCGAGATTCTAAACGTCTCTCTTATTAATTGCCTAATTTGGTATCTATTTGGCAGTGCAAATGCGCGCTGTCGCAAGTGTTTAGTAGAAAATGGTTTAGAATTTTGTCTTAGACACATCTGTTTGCTTGCGTGTGGAGATTTAGAAAAGAAAGTATAAAAGGTAGAGAATAAGAATTTTGCAAAATAAAGAGAACCTCTTGGAGTTTACGCAATTGAAAAGATTCCATGTCTCGAATGATAAAAGAACACTTGCTTGCTGGGCAATAGTTTTTATAGCTTTGACTATCGTGAGCAACTTACTTTTCCTTTTAATAGTGTGGCGAACTTATTGAACCCTCTATTGGAAGAGGACGAAGCCAAGAAGAAGGAAAAAGAAGAGAAACCCAAAGCAGAGGACAAAAAAGAAGAGGTATTTGATAATTGTGTGTATGTTTTAACTTTTTTTTCATTTTAATAAACTTATTTTTCATATTAGGTGTGTAGCCTATAGCGAATGTCTTTAATTACAACGTTTGGTATATCACTAACCTTGCTTATCTTGATGCTTATAAATTGCATGACTAAATGAAAATTAATACTGTGGTTTTTGTTACGTACTTGTGACAGCCTTTTATGATGATGTGTTTCTCTTTCAAGAGTATCTACTCTCATTACTTTTTTTAAATAAAAATATTATCAAGTTTTTGAGTTTATACTTCAGTATTTGATACTTGTTTTCTTACTGCAAACTCGTCTCTCTCTCTCTCTCTCTCTCTCTCTCTCTCTCTCTCTCTCTCGTTTCCGTTCGCTCTTCTTTCTCCTCGCTTCCTCTCCGGGCACGCGGAGCTGGTGGAGGTGCAGAGGCAGTTGGAGTGGAGTCGGCGCAGCAGACGCGGTCGGGCGTGTGCCTCTCGGAGCGTAGCATCGTCGAGCTCGTCCAGAATCTCCAGGAAAGGAGGAAAAAGAGGAGGGGATGGGCTTCGTCTCGGAATTCGATATCTGGAAGCAAATCGACGATGCCGAGCGGTAATTATGGACCATATCTACTTTTTTTTTTTTTTTTTTTTTTTTTTTTTTTTTTTTTTTTTTTTTTAACTCGAAAAACTTCTGTTTTGCTTTTAATTCTCCTCTTTCTCAAAAAAAAAAAAGAAAAAAAAAAGCTGTAGAGATCTCCTGGATGATCCTCATGCTTGATAATTTATCTCGGATAATTTTTTGTATTTGATCTTTATTGCTATACTGTTTTATGGTCCAGCTGCCTAGTCGGCAACATGTTTGAGGAGGCTGCATTCCTGGCGGCTTCTATTGTTCGGCATATTCAGACTAGTCAATTAGAACAAGCGACTGATGATATTCAATTGGTTGAAATGATCGAAGCAGCTGGAATGGTGCTTATACAGTCACTGAAGGAACTGGGGAGGTATCTCATTCTTTTCCTTTTTCTTAATTAAGGGGGAAAAAAAAAGAAAAAGTAGTTGTTGAATCTACCGACTATATCTACATTCTCATTCTCATTCGTCAAGTTGGAAGCAAGGAGCAGAGGGCAATTGAGAAATAGACTAAAAGTGAGATTCTGGGTAGGGTGTGAGATGCGAGGTATTCAGGCAATATTTTGCATGTTGAATAAATAACATGCTAGATACATGAATTTGAGTCTAGTTTTTCCGTGGTTGGTAGATTTTTGATTATGCTTGGTCGGTATTGATGTTCCACGAGTGCTATAATAGGAAATTATATGCTTCACTTCAAAACACTTAACTAGGAAAAGGGCTTCAAGCATGCGTAGGATAGTTTGAATGAGAATTTCTGTCGATGGCAGAGCAAAAGAAAAACCCGCACTGGTGAAGGGTATGATGTTACCAAATGCACACATACTAGGATGGATATAGGAGAAGGTCTGGTTACTATTGTTAAAAAGAGGCAGAAGAAGAAAGAAATTTCCAAATGCTAATGTTGGTTATTCGGCCAGTTTCTGAACAACTTTATAAATATGAATTAGGTGTAAATAAACAGCTCATATGTTTTCTTATTTTTTTTCTTCACAATTATTATGGTTTACTTGTATACTACTCCGAGAGCTTCCAAATCTCTATTTTAGGTGAATGTTTCGATTATTGAATGCTCACTTCATTGTGGAAAGCGTTGCAGGATATCACAACTATTTGCGGAGCTTAAGGAGGTTTATGGTTCAGTGGCTGCTGTACCTGTTCAAATTTTCTTAACAGGGTATTGTAACAAGTACAATTTTAGGGCGTGCATTTATGGTTCTTGCTACAGAAATCATTTGTCAATCTATTGTCTGTAGGCTTTTCTTTCTTCATACCCTTATATTCAGAAAATAGTAACATTTGAAAGTTTCAATAGGGCTAGCATGCAAATAACAGAAGGGTTTACATCCAATCTTGGAGCAATCTTTGAGGATTACCTTGCTAAGTGGAAATGTACAAATGGTGGCGTTTATATTTTAAGAGAAAAACGAGAAGATGACTGTCGGTGCATACGGCAGTGCATTCTGCCTGCTGAAAATTATTTGGAGGTGGCAGAGCTTTACAGCATAACACTCCTTGGGATGGTCTTACATGAGACTGAACTTGCTATATCTTGGACACAGAGAGCGGAATTGCGTGAAGAAGACCGTCAGGTTTAACTTTGTTTCCTTTATCGTGCGTTCTATTTGCTATTGTCCTCACATATCTCTTGGAAGGTTGCATGACCTCTGGCCCTTTATATTGTTGTTCTTTCCATATTCAACTAGGCATACATTTCGATCAGAAAGGAAAAAGAGAAGAGGAGTACATTTGTGTTGTTTTTTAATTAAGGATCAACCATCGTAAATCCTATAAGTATACTCCTAATATCACTCTATGTTCAATTATCAGAAACACTGTCAACTACGAAAGGACCTCCAAAAGTTGATACTCCTAATATGACAATACATATTTAATATCTTTCCCAATTTGCAATTCAGCAATTATTCAACACTCAACCTATATGGTTTTTATCTGTGGACGTAAACACATTTCATGAGAATGGTGAGTAATACCACTATTTACTGTCAAATTGTTTAATCCATAATACCTCTCTGCTGTCTTTAGCAAATTGTTGTTCAATTAATGAGAATACCTTGAGGCCATTTTTGTCAATTTTTTCATCCAGAAAAAGGGGTTCAAGAATACCTCAAGGCCAAAAATTGGAATTACAATGGGTATCTTTATTATGTTAGCTACTTGGTGCTGATGAATTAGCTGTCTCAGCTCAACTCATGCATGTATGGGGACTGATGATTATGCTTTTCGCAATGCTCTGAAAAGGTAGCTGCAGTATTTTGGTAGCTAGGTTAAAATGTAGGGCAGGTACACAGAGAATAAATTGACATGCAAATGTGCAAAATTAGAGCTTTTAAGCTCAATTCAGGACAAAGAAGCTATAATTACTAGGTCTCTGGTAAACTTAGTTCCATGTTCATGTTAATTTGAATAGAAGGGTAAAGGTAACGGGTTGGCATAAAAGAAAAGCATTACTCTATTCAGAAGACTTTCTGTAATGATCTTCATGCAGTGTTTGAGCAACTTGTTTTTTGCAGGTTTCTACTGTGAGGAGGACCTTTTTCTACGCCTTTTTTTTTTTTTTCTGTAATACTCGCCCAACTCATGTGGGTATTTAAATCGGGGAGCTAATTAAGAGTGTAATCATACAAGCCAACTATTCATTCATGTAAAGCACTTCAGAAAATTGACTATTTCGAAGATGAGCTGCCTCATATGATTATACCTACTAGGATGTTACATAAGTGGAGCTCCTTTAAGTTTTAACAGATTTGAAAGAAATTTTGTCATAATTGTATTCATAATGTTTTGGTTAATTTTGGTTCTATAGGACTTACTGAGGAATTTGCACTTATTGCAATCTACTACAAACCCTAGATCTCCTGTGGGTTCAGCGGAAAAACAAGCAACAAAGGAGAACCATCCTGCTTCAGTCACTAAACCGTCAGAGGTTGAAGGATTTCCCAAGACCATCCAACCACACTACTTGTCAAGTGGGGATAAGTTAAAAGAAGGCCCTTTAAAATCCCTTCATCCATCCATCCAACGGGTCAACCCTTGTTTTTGGTGGTTTCGGACGGTCCGGATTAAATTTGGCAAAGTGCAGCTGGTGCTTCAGGGTGCAAAGTTGCTGCTAATTGTCTCATTAATCTTTCCGACTTACTATATTCTTCGAAAGCAAAGAATTGTATTGAAGAGGTGAGATTCTCTTCCTATACCATTCCTCTCTCATGCTGGGCTAAATAAACACACATCCTAATTGTGAAAAAAGGGATAACTACAAATTTGATCTGAGCATAGAGGCCACGTTAGACATGTTAGTATTTAGATCTCGATTTTGATGATTATGCTGATATGACATTTTTCCTTTAGATGGTAGGCCGGCAGAAAGACTTGATTGTTACATGGGGGCAAACTATTGAAACAGAATTATTAAAATTGGGACTCTGAGGATGTCTAGCTGAAATCAGGGTCCTCCAGTTTAAAGTGAGTACAGTTGTAGTAAACCCTGAAAGAAGGAGACCTCCAGTATTGCCGTTCCTCTAAATTTCCCTCATTTGTATAAAAGTTTAGCACCTAGATTCAGGGTAACCACATCGTGCTTTCTTTGTGATTCTTGTACGAATACCGTCATTATTTATCACATGCAACTTTCCATTCAATGGCATATTTAGCTTCTAACAATGAGACGTTTCTCCTGGGATGTATCACAGGATAGTATCGAGACAATTATTATCTCTGAGAAAAGCGCTGGTTGATGCTTGGCGGCTTGCTTTCTCGGTCCAGATGAACCCACTGGCTGCCGTTCAACAGCTACCCTCCGCTCCCCAAAGAAGCTGGTGATGATCATTTGTACTGCTTGCCAAAGAAGCCGGTGATGAACCATTTGTGTTTGCGTCGCAAGCTCAACAAGTGATATTTGCTCAAGATCGTCGAAACCTTGGTTGGTTTGTTCCTAGGCCAATGAAACCTAGGGAGATATTTGATATGGGAGAGATGTCTTCCAAAGATGATGTAGAGAGGGTAACGGAGATAGATCCTCACATTTCGGTTGATTTTGCGGACAATTTTCAACCGGAAAATGATGATCTTAGTTGGGTCAGAAAGGATGTTGAGGGGATATTAATTTAACCTTTAGCTAAATTAGATGTCATTATTAGTTAAATATTTGTACTTCACAACACTATTAATATCATTCAGTGGCTTCTATGTGATTAGTAATATCTCTTTTCTTCATTTATGCTACTTCTGATAATTTTTTTCTATTAGTTTACGGCATTGATAATTGGTTGTATGATGAGTATTAGTAGGCATCAGCGAACAACATGAGGATTGAGCTCTGTTAGTCTTTGTGAGGATTGAGCTGTTGGGTGTATGTTGGATTAATTTGTTAGTACATTTGTTAGTACGTATGTACTCACTTAATGTTCTCTCACTTAAATATGCTATTTTGACAAGTTAAGCCCGGCTGTTCAAGCAAGTTCTCAGGAAGTGAATTTACCGAAGCTCAATTTGTTCAGATTATGGTACATCTAATTTACTCTCATCCTTTACATGGTTTTAGTTAATTAGCACTTTCGTTTGCTAGATTTTTTAATCTAGTACCCTTTTTTTATATTCTTTAATCTAGTACCCTATTTTGACATGTAATTTTTTTTATAGAGAATGCCCTGTAGCATGATATTGATACTACTAGTATTTTATTGTAACAACTGACACTTAAATTCATATTCTTTTATTTTTTGTTGGTGTATCCCCCTAATTCAAAGAATCTATTAAAGACACAGAATTGAAAGTTTCAATCATCTTTTTATATCATGATGTAATATTGTTATTTTTTGTGTTAATTCATAGTTGCTTGAAAGTTATATTAATTTTCTTTTGCTCCATTTCAAAGAAAATATTGGTCCCTTATGTTTGATCAAAGTATTCTTCAACTTTGTCATCAGCTTGTTCTTCATATATGCTTTGCAGAAAGGGGCAGACATTAAATTCTGGAAAGCCGAGTGCTTCAAGATCGATCCAACAAGCAAGAAAATTCACTGCCATTCAGATATTGGTACAAATTTGGACGGTACTGGTGAATTTGTGGTTGATTATGATTACCTGGTCATAGCAGTTGGAGCTCGGTCCAATATGTTTAACACCCCTGGTGTAGAGCAGCATTGCCACTTCTTAAAGGTACACTTCCATCACAACAAAATATGTAGATCTGCTTGCTCCACTAGCGTGGACAGTAACTTTGCTATGTTATTGAGGTGTAAATCAAGCACGTGCACTTTTTATATAAAAATGAAGTAAGATGCAAGGATGTGTCGATCTCACATTGTTCATAAATTTTTTAAGGTAGAGTTGGTATCAACTATCAATAGTTGATCATTAATGACTGCTAATGTTCTGCACTAATTTACCCACCACTCTCAAGCTCTGAGTCTCTGACCTTTTGGGGCATATAATAAATAATCATCTTCAAGTGTTCAATTTCTCCATACAATAAGGGACTATCTTGGTACATGGTCATGAATTTAAGTTCATTTGGTTGGTTGTACTGTGATTATACATGTGCAGGAAATTGAGGATGCTCAGAAAATCTGGAGGAGTGTGAAAATCAACATGATGTTTCTTATTTTTCCAATGTTTCTCTGATAAACATGCATGATGACTAAAACTATGTTGTAAGGACTTGTTTGATTCGTTGAGGAGTTAGTAAACACATAATGTATTTATATTGTTATAACTCCATCCTAGATATTTACTCCAGGGATATCCACTTGAAAGAAATTGGATACAGAGCTATTTTACACAAGCATAATCAGGATTAGGAAGAGAATAGTAGGCTTTTAAACAAACCAAGTCTGAAAAATCAAAGTCTGAAAAATAGTTGTTCAAAGTACGGTATCCAGTAAAAATGAGAATTGCATAAGCTTTACATGGGTAGCAGTTGGAGAGGTCTTTCCTTTCAAGGTCTTTCCTTTCCAAGTATCTCTTGCTCGCGAATCTGCTGTATAAGATTAGTTGAAAAAGGTATTTATCCTTGAAATCAGCACAATTTCTGATTGTTCATTGTAGCTTCTATACAAAGCTTATGTCTTTTATGCCCTTTGATATTTGAATTGTTTATTGCTGCTTTTCTTTGTGCTGCGGCAGAAGTGGCGGCGGCAGAAGTTCTGGTATAGGTGGTGGGGGCATAGCTGGAATTATCATATCCGTATTGGTCGTAGGTGGAATAGTTGCGTTCTTCTTGGTTAAGAAGAAAAGCTGGAAAAGGAACAGAATCCCGAGCAGAAACAGCCTTTTGCGCCTTTTGCTCCTTTTGCTTCAAATGGAGAAAAAGGTAATTTTGCACTGATGTAAAAACTCGTACTCACATTTCTGAAGAGTCTTGTGATTTTTTTCCTTCACGCTGCACTGATTATGCACCATTTTCCTACCTTTCTAACATTTTGCTTGCTATTCTTAGTTTTACTGATTCAATACATATTATTTATCGCTTTCATGTTACTGTTGTGCTGCAGAGATAAAATTGATGCAGACCACTTCCATACTCGACAATTCAGCTTTTCCTCCAGCTGCTCCAATCAGCCTTAAACCTCCTAAAATCCACAAGTCATTTGATGAAAATGACACCTCGAACAAGCCTGTTGCAAAGAAAACTGATTTGGTTCCCATAAAAGCAACTGTGTATTCCATAGCTGATTTGCAAGTGGCAACCGACAGCTTCAGTGTAGACAATCTTGTTGGAGAAGGGTCCGTTGGGCGTGTTTACAGGGCTGAATTCGACGATGAAAAGGTTTGCTTCTCTATTTGGTTTTGGAATTATTCTCCTCTGCTGTTGCAGTATCTAAAGAAGTTTAATTACTATATAGTGCTTAAAAATTAGTATTCTTTTCTTTGTCGAATACTACAGGAGGTTCATTCTCCGTGCATAAAGAGCGCTATTTTGTTGAATATAAGAAAAGGGATAATGTTTGAATTATTTTACGTATGAAAGAAGCAAATTATAATTCATATTTTGCAGTTCCTTAGCATAGATATTTGGTCTTTTAGTTGGATAGTTTAAGCTCATGATATTTTGAATTAAGCATGGCTCTTTTCACTGATCAATTTTCATTCATTGACAAATGAAAGACAGGAACAAAGCAAACTCTAAGTGTGTCTATATGTTATAGGTTCTGGCTGTGAAGAAAATAAACTTTAATGCTCTTCCCAATCAATCATCTGACGACTTCATTGAGTTGGTCTCAAACATCTCATGCTTGCATCATCCGAATCTAACCGAGATGGTTGGCTACTGTAATGAACACGGGCAACACTTGCTGGTATATGAGTTCCACAGTAACGGCTCATTGCATGATTTCCTTCACCTCCCTGATGACTACAACAAGCCACTGTCATGGAATAATCGCGTCAAGATTGCACTAGGCTCTGCACGGGCGCTAGAGTAAGCCAAATAAAATAGACAGAATATCATGTTTATTTTATTTTTATTTATTCTTTGGAGATCTGTGCATGTTTGGCCTAGCTTTCGGAGTAGGTTTTCTACTTTTCAAAGCAGTAATCAGACATTTGGCAAACAAGAAATCTGATATTTCACTGTGGTAGAGAGTTGAATGAGCTTCTTATCTCCAATATCATTTGGAGCTTCTGCTTTGGCTGCAGCTTTGCTTCAGCTGTGCCAAGCGGCCGCTCGGTAATCTTGTTCTGAAGTGGATAACAGAGAAATAGTGCAGTGCAATATGCCTTATATATGAACTGTTAAAGGATTGTGGTGTTTCCAGTAATCAAGGACAACCATGTTATCTTTTCTTTTTCCTTTGCTTAAGTTGTGCATTTAATCTTGTATGATATTATATGCTGATTCTCTCTTTAATCAAATTTGTGGGCCTACGGGACGTAGAACAATGCCTTGATCATTTTGTTTGTAAAAATGTTATTTCCAGGTATCTGCATGAAGTATGCTCACCATCTATCATCCACAAACACTTCAAGTCATCAAACATTTTATTGGATACAGAACTCAACCCTCATGTTTCAGATTTTGGGCTTGCGAGCCTTGTTCCAAACCCAGAATTCCAGGTATGAAGATGCACCTAATGTATTTTACTGCATACCAAAATAGAATTCGGTAGATCTTACGTACTTAAAAAACGACTTCTATAGGCATTGGATGAGAACTCCGGATTACACTGCTCCGGAGGTTTCCATGTCCGGCCAGTATACACTCAAGAGCGACATTTACAGCTTTGGAGTGGTCATGCTCGAGCTCTTGACCGGGCGGAAGCCTTTTGACGGGTGATTCTTCATTTCAGCACTCTTCTAGATCATGAAAATAAATATATATATTTTGCATGTAATTCACTGCCAATTTTAAGCCAGAGTTATATATATATATATATCAATAAAAAGATTGAATCCTCAGTTTTACTGTGGCCACGTGTCTGCTTCTCGGGTATGAATTGCTGACGTGTCGTCTTCTCAGGATTTCGCTCGCTCGCCCGCCGCTTGCGCGCGCGCACATGCGTTTGTCTCCCCTGCACATGCCCTTACCCTCTCTCCTTCTCTCACAGAGCGTCCCCTCCACATGGGTTTACCCTCTCTATGGGTTTACCCTGTCTTCTTCTCTCTCTGCTCTGGCGGTTTCCCCTCTTCTCTCCCCCGTTGCACATGGGTTTACCGTCTCTCCTTCTCTCTCCGCGCAGAGGGTTCCTCCATCTTCTCTCCCCTATCTCCTCTGTCTGCTCCCTTCTAGAGAGCCGGTCGGATCACAGGCTGACAACAGGTTGCGATGGGGACAGGGCATTGTACGGCGGGGCAACCCGCGCGGTTCATGGGGGCAGCCCGCGCGGGTCGGGGGGGGGGGTGTCGCGATCCTCGCTGAGTTAGATCCCGATCGGCCGTACATCGGGCATGTGGCGTGACGCCTATGTTGCGCGCCCCTTCCCCCGGCCCAATCATGGCGCTCTACTGCTTATCTTCTTTCGCGCTCACAGTGTGGAGGTCCTCTTCTTCGACGGAGCCCGTCGGTGCCTCCTGTGTGCCCATTGGCTATCTCCTATCTCCTACAATAATCGTAATGATGGTTTGGTACATTCTCCTCTCTCCTCCCTCCCCTCTCTTCCCTACATTCTTTTGATTTGCTCTATGAAGGGTTGCCTATAAATAGTGGCTAATGTGGAGGCCGAGCTCTGTGTGGGTTGATTTTTCTGTTCGTGGGTTGGTTCTCTTAGAGGTTCCGGTACTCTGTGTGGGTGGATTCTGTGTATGGCCTGGTTGTTTCTTGCTTCCTTGGAGGACAGCTCTCTTCTCTAATTTTACTGTGCCCTACTTTGCTTGGTAAGATCATATCCCTAAATAGGTTACCTTCGATCTGTGCAAGATGTTCTTAGTTACTAGGAGTTTTTAAAAATTTGCGTACAAAGTTTGCCGTTCTCTGATTATGGTTGATTTTTGAATAAATATGTTGATGTTTCTTTAAGAAATTGTGATTTGTTTTTTGTCGTTCTATATATATCGATCTGTGCAAGATGTGCTTAGTTACTGGGAGTTTTTAAAAATTCCTCTGTGTTATACTTGACCTTTTTTCCCCTATATATGATTTTGTGCATTGTATATATATATATATATATATATATATATATATATATATATACACACACACGATTTTGTGCATTGTTTGATGGTTGTGTCAATTTTTCTACAAAGTTCGATGTTTTATTATTATGGCTGATTTTTGTATAGAATTTGTTGTTGTTTCTTGAAGAAAATGTGATTTGTTTTTGGGGGTTCCCTTTAATATATATATGTTTTATTAATCTACCTAAAATAAATCAAAATGCATATCCTTATGTCCAATAATCAATAAATGATAGTGGTGGGGTTACATGAATCTATATAAATGATATATATAGAAGGGAAATTAGGTATTGTCAGTTATATAGGAGGGAAATTAGGCACAGGTAATTTTTCATAGTTGATGTACTTTGCATCCATGTACTTGCCTTTAGTCTGATCTGTTTTTAATAAGTCCTTCCGAAATTAGGCACGGCTAATTTTTCATAGTTGATGTACTTTGCACCCATGTACTTACCTTTAGTCTGATCTGTTTTTAATAAGTCCTTCCGAAGGTCCCTGTTGTGCTCTTCTCTTGACTTCCCTTTCGTGTCCTAATTTCTTTCTCCAGTGTTTACCTCGGCTGCTATTCTGGCGATAATATACGGTTCAGCGTGCTTGCATTGTTTGGAGCTACAATTTTCTTACTCTTGCTTTAGACTGGGGGGCAAACTTGCATGTATCTGTATTTCGATGTCAAGTTAATAAAATCCTTTTTAGTAGTGACGATAGGGTTACCAAATGGCTCGACGTTCGAGAGGATTTGGTTTTGTTCCTTCCAGAAGCCAGCGGGTGGCTTCTTTGATGCGCTACCAGGTTGTGATATCATTTGATTTGTACCCCATTAAATCAGATGGTAACCATTCAAGGGGTATAGTTAGCCTACAAAAAAAAAAAAATGTTTATGAGGCGATGATGATTCAATGCTGCTTATTTGAACAACGGTTATTTATGATGTCTGGTTATTTGTGTTGGCGCAAGCCTGAATCTCTCTACTTTTCCTTCGAATATCGGGTCATATCATAATAGTTTTATAGTAAGGCAACTTGGATGGCTAGGGCAACTATTGCAACCATTTTACCCTTGATAGAATTTTCATACTATACGAGTTTTATGGTAAGGCAACTTGGACGGCCTAAGGCAACTATTGCAACCGTTTCACTTTCGATAGAACCTCGGATCGAAAAGTAGAGGATTTGTGGATAGACATTAAGGTGATTAACCAAAAGTATATATGACAGCATAACTGAGCCTCTGTTACTTACTCTTTGGTATTATTTGTTGTTCGCTCTCTACTTTGGTTGGCAAAAGAATGATCGCCTGTTGAAAATCAGTGCAATATTGCTTGATACTATACTTCACAAGATCGCCTGTTGAAAATCAGCGCAATATTGCTTGATACTATACTTCGCATCAGTTGTATTTATCTTCCTTCTTTACTTCTCTTTGTTCCTTTCTTTTCGTATCCTGTTTTGCTATACAAATTATAATTTCCCACTACTTTCTATATGAATGTTGGCTAATGTGGGTTACATTCTCTTTAATTATCTATTGGTAATCTACAGCTGCTAAGCAAGTAAGAAAGCCAAAGAAAAAAAAGAAAGAGTTGGCCGCTTCATGTCTTCTCATGGCTCTAAGCAGTTTGCTTACTCTTTGATGTGTTCCCCCGTATCTAGGCCGTTTTTTTTTTTTTTTTTTTTTTTTTTCCCGGATTGTACATTTCTTTTTCCTCGGTGTCTTCTAAATTGCGATTTGTTCCCCCCATTTTTCCTTATCTACGAGTTGTTGAGCTGGTTTTTCCCCCCTCTTTTTTTACTTGCCTATCACTTTGTATACAAATCAATGTTTTCCATTTGAGTGGTAGTTCCGTATTGTTAAACATGAACGAATGTTGTAGCAACTTATAGAAACGAAAATCATAATTGTTGTTTAGTCTGCCTAGAACTAAAGTTATCTTGAAGCTCGCATGATTAATTTACACGCTCTTTCATTTAGTTTTTTTACTCCCTTGGTATTTTGTCATTTGTTCCTTGCTTCCGTCTTCAAATTGAACTACAGTTTTATTTTTTATAATTTGAACAAAAGTTTAGCATAGTCACTTGATAGAGTTAAGGTTTTTCGAAATCATGAATGTTGTTCAGTCTGCCTAGGAATAAAGTTATCTTGAGGCTCGCATGATTAATTTACACTCTCTTTCATTTAGTTTTTTTACTCTCTTGGTATTTTGTCATTTGTTCCTTGCTTTCGTCTTCAAATTGAACTACAGTTCCTTTTTTATATAATTTGAACAAAAGTTTAGCATAGACACTTGATAGAGTTAAGGTTTTTCGAAATCATGATTGTTGTCCAGTCTGCCTAGGAATAAAGTTAACTTGAAGCTCGCATGATTAATTTACACTCTCTTTCATTTAGTTTTTTTACTCTCTTGGTATTTTGTTATTTGTTCCTTGCTTTCATCTTCAAATTGAACTACAGTTTTTCTTTTATAATTTGAACAAAAGTTTAGCATAGTCACTTGATAGAGTTAAGGTTTTCCGCCTATTTACATTAGTTCACAGTTCTTCATTAGGTGCAGTTTTTTCCGGTCCTTTGTCATATGTTCCCTGCTTTGATCTCCAAATTGAACTGCATTATTCATTACCATTTGAACAAAAGATTAAGCTGCTCACTTGATACTACAAATGTGGCTTCTAATATGCTAAACCTTGGTCCCTTCTTTAAGTTGGTGTCCTCAAGAGGTTGTTGTTTGCCTTTCTTCCTATTTGTTTATTTATTTTGTTCCATGACATTGTTGTCCTGCTTCTCTTTTATTGTTCACCACTTCCGCTGGCTTTGGGAAATTCCCTTCGTTAGAGAGAGTTTGTGGCTGGCCCTAGGCTCCCTTCCATTTATTTTTTTTACTCTCTTTTTTGAGGCGATGATGACGCAAAAAAGAAACTTCTGCAATTTTGGGCGACCTTCGGCAACCAATTATTTATTTTTTTTACTCTCTCTTTTGAGGCGATGATGATGCAAAAAAAAAAGCTTCTGCAATTTTTGGACGGCCTTCGGCAACCAATTATTACACGGGCAATGATGGCAACTTTTGACTATTTTATGGCTGGTTTGCTGCACGGGCAATGGTGCTGTCTTGTGGCTATGTTCCCCTCTCATGGAAAAAAATGTGGCTATGTTCCCCTCTCATGGAAAAAAAAGTGTGTTCCGCTCTTCGAAACTCACTTTGCATTGAGTACAGTTGTTACTCTGGTTGCCTTGGGCAACCAATTGCTGGTTGCACAATAATGATGCATGGAAAAAAAAAAAAAAGGGGCTTCCAAATTTCTTGCCTTTCTTACGATTGAGCAAAGAAACTATCTGAGCCTCACATTTTTTTACGCCCCCCCCCCCCCCCCCCCCCTTTTTTTTACTCCCCCCCTTTTTTAACTTTCCTCTGGCTTCGTTGTTTTGTATTAATATTTTTTTCCCCACTTTATGCTTTTCTAATTTGGTTCCTCCAGGGCATTCATGCTGTCCTAAATTGTGCCTTCCGAGCTTGAGTCATAACTTCATAACTATGTTTGCATGCATACTCTTGGTGAACTTCATGCCTTTAATTAACTCAAGTTTTTCAAGAGTTTTGTACGTTGTGACTTTGAAGCTTTAAAACCATAAAATTTTTTTTGCTCCCATACCTGAGTCTGAATAAAGTTATGTTGAAGCTCACATGGTTAATTTACGCTCTCTTTCATTTAGTTTTTTTACTCGCTTGGTATTTTGTCATTTGTTCCTTGCTTTCATCTTCAAATTGAACTACAGTTTTTTTTGTCATTTGAACAAAAGTTTAAGATAGTCGCTTGATAGAGTTAAGGTTTTCTGCCTATTTATATTGGTCCACAGTTCTTCAGTAGTTGCAGTTTTCTTTTTTGGTTCTTTGTCGTATGTTCCCTGCTTTCATCTCCAAATTGAACTACATTTCCCCCCCCCCCCCCCCCCCCCCTTTTTTTTTTCCTCCCCTTTTTTTAGCTTTTCGAGTTGGCTTCCCCTTGGCTTCGTTTTTTTTTTTGTCTCGATATTTTTTCGCCCATCTCACACTCTTCTTTTTTAGTTCCTCAACAGCATTCATGCTTTCCTAAATTGTGCCTCCGGAGCTTGGGTCTGAACTTCATAGCTATGTTTGGATGGATGCTCTTGGTGAACTCCATGCCTTTAATTAACTCAAATTTTTCAAGAGTTTTGTAAGCTGTGACTTTGAATCTTTAAAACCATAAAAAAAATTTTACTCCCATATCTCAGCCTCACATTTTTTACCCCATTTTTTTACTTCTCTTTTTTTCACCTTCTCGAGTTCCCTTTTCCCTAACTTTGTTGTTTCGTTCTAATATTTTTTTTACTATTTTACACTCTTCTTTTGTAGTTCACCAAGAGCATTCGTGCTCTCTTAAATTGTGCCTTCCAAGATTGAGCTTGAACTTTATACCTGTCTTTGTATGCATACTCTTGGTGAACTTCATGGTTTCAGCTAGGTAAAGTTTTCCAAGGGTTTTGTAAGTAGTGGCTTTGGAGCTTTAAAATCATACAGAAATGTCGTTGAGAAGGAATAATTATTCTTGAGGATCCCTCCCCAAGAGTTTTATAGTAAGGCAACTTGGATGGCCTAAGGCAACTATTGCACCATTTCACTCTTGATAGAATTTCCATACCATAAGAGTTTTATGGTAAAGCAACTTGGATGGCCTAAGGCAACTATTGCAACCATTCCACTTCCGATATAACCTTGGATCGAAAAGTACAGGATTTGTGGATAGATATTGGTGTGATTAACGAAAAGTATATACGATAGCGTAACTGAGCATCTATTACTTACTCTTTACTATTATCTGTTACTTGCTCTCTACTTTGATTGACAAAAGAATGATCGCCTCTCGAAAATCAGCGCAATATTGCTTAATACTTTACTTCAAATTAGTGGTATTTACCTTCTTCCTTTTATTTTCTTCGTTCCTTTCTTTTGGTATTCTGTTTTGCTATACAAATTATAATTTCTGCTACTTTCTATATGAATGTTGGCTAATGTGGGTTACACTCTCTTTAATTACCTATTGCCAACCTATAACTGCTAAGCAAGTAAGAAAGCAAAATAAAAAAAAAGAAAGAGTTGACAGCTTCATCTCTTTTCATGTGTCTAAGCAGTTTGCGCGCTGTTCAATGTGTTCTGACGTATTTAGGCCGGTTTTCTCCTTTTCTTTGGATTGTACATTTCTTTTCTCTCCGTGTCTTCTAAATTGTGATTTTTTTTCCCCCACTTTTTTACTTGCCTATGAGTTTTCCCCCCCCCCCCCCCCCCCCCCCCTTTTTTTTACTTGCCTATGATTTTGTATACAAATCAATGTTTTGCATTTGAGTAGTAGACCCGTATTGTTAAACATGACCGAGCGTTGTAGCAACTTACAGAAACCAAAATCATGATTGTTGTTCAATCTGCCTAGACCATCTTCAAATTGAACTACAGTTTTTTTTTATTATTTGAACAAAAGTTTGAGATAGTGACTTGATAGAGTTAAGGTTTCTCGCCTATCTATATTGGTTCACATTCCTTCATTAGGTGCAGTTTTTTGGGGCCCTTTGTCATATGTTCGCCCCCTTTTTTACTTGCCTATGATTTTGTATGCGAATCAATGTTTTACATTTGAGCAATAGATCTGTATTGTTAAACATGACCGAACGTTGTAGCAACTTATAGAAACCAAAATCATGATTGTTGTTCAATCTGCTTAGGAATAAAGTTATGTTGAGGCTCGCATGATTAATTTACGCTTTCTTTCATTTAGTTTTTTTACTCCCTTGGTATTTTGGCATTTGTTCCTTGCTTCCATCTTCAAATTGAACTACAGTTTTTTTTTTTTTTATTATTTGAACAAACGCTTAAGATAGTCACTTGATAGAGTTAAGGTTTTCCCGCCTATTTATATTGGTTCACAGTTTTTCATTAGGTGCAGTTTTTTTGGATCTTCTGTCATATGTTTGCTCCCTTTTTTACTTCGCTATGATTTTGTATACAAATCAATGTTTTGCATTTGAGTCGTAGATCCGTATTGTTAAGCATGAGAGAATGTTGTAGTAATTTATAGAAACCAAAATCATGGTTGTTGTTCAATCTGCCTAGGAATAAAGTTATGTTGAAGCTCACATGATTAATTTACGCTCTCTTTCATTTAGTTTTTTTACTCTCTTGGTACTTTGTCATTTGTTCCTTGCTTTCATCTCCAAATTGAACTACAGTTTTTTTTTATCATTTGGGCAAAAAATTAAGATGGTCACTTGATAGGGTTAAGGTTTCTCGGCTATTTATATTGGTTCACAGTTCTTCATTACGTGCAGTTCTCTTTTGGGGTCCTTTGTCGTATGTTTGTTGGTTTCATCTCCAAATTGAACTACATTTTTCTTCGCCATTTGAACAAGAGATAAGCTGGTCACTTAATACTACAAATGTGGCTTCTAATATGCTAGACCTTAGTTCCTTCTTTAAATTCGTGTCCTCAAGAGGTTGTAGAGGCTCGCATGATTAATTTACGCTTTCTTTCATTTAGTTTTTTTACTCCCTTGGTATTTTTGGCATTTGTTCGTTGCTTCCATCTTCAAATTGAACTACAGCTTTTTTTTATTATTTGAACAAAAGCTTAAGATAGTCACTTGATAGAGTTAAGGCTTTCCGCCTATTTATATTGGTGCACAGTTTTTCATTAGGTGCAGTTTTTTGGGATCTTCTGTCATATGTTTGCCCCCTTTTTTACTTGGCTATGATTTTGTATACAGATGAATGTTTTGCATTTGAGTAGTAGATCCGTATTGTTAAACATGAGAGAATGTTGTAGTAAGTTATAGACACCAAAATCATGGTTGTTGTTCAATCTGCCTAGGAATAAAGTTATGTTGAAGCTCACGTGATTAATTTACGCTGTCTTTCATTCAGTTTTTTTTACTCCCTTAGTACTTTGTAATTTGTTCCTTGCTTTCATCTCCAAATTGAAGTGCAGTTTTTTTTTACCATTTGAGCAAAAAATTGGGATGGTCACTTGATAGGTTTAAGGTTTCTCGCCTATTTATATTGGTTCACAGTTCTTCATTACGTGCAGTTCTTTTTTGGGGTCCTTTGTCGTATGTTCGCTGGTTTCATCTCCAAATTGAACTACATTTTCCTTCACCATTTGAACAAAAGATACACTGGTCGCTTAATACTACAAATGTGGCTTCTAATATGCTAAACCTTAGTTCCTTCTTTAAATTTGTGTCCTGAAGAGGTTGTTGTTTGCCTTTCTTCTTATTTGCTTATTTATTCTGTTTAATGAAATTGCTATCGTGCATCTCTTTTGTTGTTCATCACTCCTACTGACTTTGGGGAATTCTGTTATATTCCATTTCTTGATTACTTTAAGCTTTCTTTCATTTATTTTTTTTCCTCTCTTTTTTGAGGCGATGATGATGGAAAAAAACTCCAGCAATTTTTTGGACGGCCTTCGGCAGCCAATTACTATATGGGCAATGTTGGCAACTTTTGACTATTTTAAGCCTACTTTTGTCACGCCCCGGGGTCGAAACTGCGACCCGGGCTCGCCAACAGATCCGCCACCTATGCTAAAACCCGCATAGGCGAAGCGTCTAACCTGCACAAGATAGTACTATAGCTACACAAATATCAGAGCTGAAATAAAATGCTGTAAGATAAAATCCAATCACTGTACAACATGAAATAAAGTACAATATCCATTTCCTGTGATACAGATAATCATCATACAATGTCCTCAGTACAGCATCTCTCAACTACAAAAGGAGATAAACTAAAACTATAGTACATCAGTCTCAACATCAGTCTCTCCAAATACAAAAGATCCCTCTCCAAAGACAACAGTAAAAACCAGCCAACAGCTACCAGGAATCTCCAACCAGGGGATACAGCTACACTCCTCGGGTGGTAAAGATCTAGCTCGTAACTCCCTCGCCTCGGACAACGATCGAAGATCAGCAACTCCCGAAGAGGACACTGCAAAACAGGGGGGAGACAAAGCAAGGGAAACAACAATGGGGGTGAGAACCACTAGTAAACCAGTAGCCTCCCCCTGTGGGTAAAGCCTCAAGCTCCGGCGTACCTACTAAGTCTACTAGAGGCAAGAAAAGGGCAAGTGGTAAAACTGTAAACAGAACTCCTGAACAAAAGGGGAAACCACAACAAGTATGCCTCTAAATGCAGTACCGAAGGAAATGACGGTATGAATGCATCAGAAAACAGTATCTGACCAAATAGACCCAATCTAGTGCCACCAGTAAAAACTGGTACTGCCTGCTCTGCTGTCGAACTCAAGAACTCAGTATCTCCACTGTCCAAATGACCGGAACCCAACACGGTCTGACCGGAACCCAACACGGTCTAAAGCCTACTCCGGAGTGGCACTCGAGGGGAGCGACCCGCACGAGTAAAGTAACTCTGTCATCAGTATCATAAGTATCTCTATCAAGTATCTCAATAGCAGGACTGGATCATGACAATGATCAAAGTGGGAAACTCCGTCCACTAATGAAACCCCGACCCGATGCAATAGTACTCAAAAAGTGGGAAATACCATCCACTAGAGAAAACTGATACCCAATCTGATGCAATAGTAAACATCCGGTCAACCGCCCAAAGTCCGCGGTCACCGCAATAACCCACAACCCGCAATTGGGTAAAATAATCAAGATCCGGTCAACCGCCTACTGTCCGCGGTTGCCGCAATAACCCACAATCCAACATCAAGTACACCCTGTCACTGACCCTCAGGTCCCGGCTACACTATCCCATACCTCTGCTCAAACTCGAGCAACATGACTCGAAAGTCTAAATAAAAGGAGAAAGAAAGCAATCATGGTTTCTCCTAAGTCAAATCCCAATATGATAGTGTAGCAATAAAATAGTGGCCTATCTAGATGTCCAAATAAGCATGCAAAAGTCCTCATGCAATGTAAAAGAGAGAGAAAGTCAAATATAGTTCTACATGTGTAACAATTAATATATCCCCATAAATATAACCATCAGGCAAAAATCATCAGCCGACTACACATGTATAACCCCTGATCCATAATAAATCCCAAGGTGAAACCCGCACATGGATATGTCGTCATGTCCCCAACAATTAGTCCATTTAACTAATTTCCATAAGATTTGTGTACTAATACGGCATGTTAACTATCACTATTAAATTATTCCACTGATCAAGTTCTAACAGCAATATTATCCCAATAGTATCCCCAACATGCTAAATCCACAAAATTAATCTCAGATGATAGGCTCACATTTATATCAGTCACTTATGCATGATAATCAAACAATACATTCAATAGTGGGGTTTTCTAATAAACTTAGTGAGTAAAGGCAAGCAACAACCACCCACCTCGAAAAGTGCGCACAACACCAAAAGAGACCTCTCGCTGCCCGCAGTCCTCTAACACGGCCATCCACCGAAAACTGTGTCCCACTGCACAGAACATTGCGCACAATTAAACCCAAAACTGTACAATTTACACTGTCCAAAATCAGCCCCCAAAAAGGCTAAATATCACCTCTGTCCAGTCCACAAGAAAATCCAGAAAATTCACGGTCGCGTTCCTCGCGAAAAGTAGCCCCAAAACGACTGTTAAAACGCCCAGATCTGATACCTGTAGACCAAGATAAAAATAAAACACCGTTGCACCTTAAAACCTTCCAAATCAAAATTCCTGTAGCAATCTGTCCAAGAAAAGCTTAATTATCACCTTCGAAAAAATTTCCATAAATCTCAGAAAAATCACCACTGTGTTCCTCGCGACGAGTAGATCAAAATCGAGTCCTGAAACGCCTTGATCCGATGTTCCTAGGCTGAGATATAAAATCTACAAGCCGATGCTGTCCAAAATCCATCACAGAAAAATGGGGGTCAAAGATGCCTCGGGAAACGTGCCAAAAGTGCGAAACGGAGCGAAGCGATCAACACGAAAATCGAAGCCTTACCTCTTAGGAACATGCTGTCGAAGAAATCATCCAAAAACTCCTCCCGGTTTGCTCACAATGAATTTCTGACTGAACTGTGACGGAAGTGGGCTGAAATGGGGGAAAACCGAGGCGAACTGTAAAAATGATATCGCCGTTGCCGAGCTTCCAGAAATTCCGGGGATCCACCACGAGCTCAAAAACATCAAGGGGAACAACTTTCATAAAGGACACTCCCTCCCATTCTCTCTCTAAGCTTCGGAAAAAGGTGAGAAAGAGGGAGGGGAGGGGGTATTTATAGGCCATTCCAAACAAATCAGAAAATGCCCCGTGTCCCCACTTTCGGGCGCCCGAATCCTTCGGGCCCCGAATTCGGGCGCGCACAGTAACTCGGCCCACACGGCCCTCGCCCGCACACCCGATCCGGTCGGACTGCGCACCCGTCCGACCCGCTCCACGCACCGACACGTGTCCCCGAACACGAAACAGCGGATCCGGCCGCTCCTCTCACGCCACATGGCGCACCCTGGTCAACGGGGCAGTTGGCGCCCGCCAATGGCGGGCCGCCACGTGGCGCCCGCGTGCGCCACCTCGCCTCCGTGCCCGCCACGCCAGCCGGCCGCCGCCTGCCGCGCCTGCCACCGCCGCCTGCCACGCCACCTGCCCCGCCGCACGCGCACAGTAGCACACCCAATCCTCGCGCGCCACGTGTCACGGCCCCCCACTCGCTGCACCCGGTGCACCCACTCCGTGCACCCGACGAACCCTGCTCTGCCACGTGTCAACCTCTCGGCCAATAGAACGCTGCCACGTGGCACACCACCAGCCTGTACCCCCCTGCGCCTGCCCGCACACCTGCCCGGCCTGCCCGGCCTGCCCGCGCACTCGCGTGCGCCGCGTCCACTGCACCGAGCCAATAAGAAGGTGCCACGTGTCTTCCCGCCCAGTCCACCGTACACCGCACAGCTCCGTAGACCGGGACCAGTGAACCACCCAATGGGAAGACGCCACGTGGGCCCCGCTCCGGTGCACGCCTGCCGCGTGGACCGCGCAACCGCGCGCCCTGCCCGCGCGCCCTGCCCGCGCCCACGCGCCCTGCCCGCCGCCGCTTTCCGCCTGCCCGAGGCCGCGCCGCCGCCGTCCGCCGCTGCCCGCCGCCGCCGCCGGCCGCCGCCGGCGATCGCCGGAAACACGGTTCCGGTGGTGAACAGTAACCCTAGCTCAGAAATGACATGTGGGTAGTCCATTTTGACCGTTTTCGCGCGCTGAATCCGAATTTGACGTCCATTTTGCCAAATTCCAACTCTAAAATTTGCCGGAGGCTCCCGGAAGTGTATTCTTAGCCCGAATTTCGCGCGGAGCCCAATTTTAATATCTGGTTTGCGCGAAACCACTTCTAAACCCTCCCCGTGGTCCTCCGGTCACCCACAAGATCCAAATAAGCCCGAAGTCCAACACTTGTGCCCAATTGTGCCCCAAACACCTCCAATGCACCATGTAGGCCTCCAATAGCCACCCCAACGCACCGCAGCAGCTCTGCGGAGATCCGGGTCATCACATCCTCCCCCACTAAAAGAAAGTTTCGTCCTCGAAACTAAAGTCGTTCCTCAACACGGAATCTCAACCAAATAAAGGGGGGTAAATAACCAATCATCCACCACTCAAGCTCCCAAGGGTGACAAATACCTCTTCCAGCAACGCGATGCGGTCCTCGGGTCTCTGACTGGAACAAAAATAAAGACGGGCACTCCAGAAAAACCGTACCAACTCAACCAAGTACGGCTGGCTAACAGCTCGAGCTACCAAGTAATCTGCATCGGTACACAAGCTCGACCCGAAAATCTCTGTATTCCCGAGGCATTCGATAAGTCCTCCAACTGATCACGTAAACTCTGATCTCTAACCCAAAAACCATCAGGGTGGAGAAACACCTCCCCAACTCTCCGGCATCAGCACACAACAATAAGCAGTCGAGGGAACCAGATCACAATTCGATCTTCGAGAAGATCCCGTACCCTTGCAGCTGGTAAATCCAATCCTCCAGGCTCAAAAAGGGTACCTGCTCTAGACGATCACTTCATCAAATTCCGGGAGTTGTGTCCTCAATTCCCAAACCAGTAACATGCAGGGCAACTCCGAAAGGAAAAGAGCCCTGACCAGGAGGGGGTCCTCGCCCGGTCGCTCCCGAATCTTGACCATCCGAGCGAACCATTCAGCCGCGGTCTAACATCCAAAGAGTCCTCAGTGACACCACCATATGCCACATTCGCCTCGACAGTCCGCTCAGCGCCAGCTGTGGCATCAACAAACTCGACCTCTGACAGCTTGGCATACAGCTTCATTTTCACAGACCTTGTCACACCATCTACAAGTGCTCCACCGGCTCTAAACCATACAGAGATGGGGTAAAATCAAAATATCCCAGAAGAATACCCCCAATAATTCTTCCAAGTGCAGCTGGAACACACAATTCCTCAAATCCTAAGACGACAGGGCCATAGTCATTCCATTTGTCCTCACAGTACCCATAATGCCCCTTACCATGCCTTGAACACCATCTTGGCGAAATACTCAACTGTATGATTCTAAAAAGATACATGCATCAATAGCAACAACTGCCGGAGTATATTTCCAACAAATAGTCCTAAATAATATCCAAACCCGCCTGCGGTCACCCCACACAAGGACCCTCACTGTCGTGTGCCAACGATGTGGCACTAGATCGAACAGACCCTCGATCCATCAGATCCTGCGACTGCGCCATCAGCTCTCTCAGCTCTACAGGTGATATCCAATGAGGTGCTATCGGGGTTGGCGTGGTTCCCTGAACCACGTCAATCGCAATCTCAATCTCCCTAACCGGCGGCATCATTATCAGCTCCGGTGGAATCACACCCGGGATCTCACGATAACAGGGATATCCTTGCGTCCCGGTGCCGCCGTAAGCACCTCGCGCATCGTTACTGCAACCTGTGTGCTCTGACTGTCTCAATGAACAAGTCTCTAATGTCTGCTTGCAGAAGATCATAACCTTCTCTCTCCGCAGTCATACACCATGTGGCACTGTGCCAACCAATCCCACGCACTGGGTCAAACACTGACCAGGTACAACTACCAATAAGTCTACCAGCCTAACACACGGCCTCTACTGCACTGGACATGATCCACAAGCCTCCTCCACATACACCACACCAACAGGCACCCGTACCTCTAGTGCATGTGGTAACAAATCTGCCCGTGGTTCATGCAGGAAAGCAACATGCTCTAACTCCGACTGCGGTGATGAAATCACACCTGCGACGACCCAATCCACTGCCTTGGTGCCCTCCACCTAGGCAGCACAGTCTCAACTGCTCAATGTAGGTGGTCGTCTGAAAATCAAGGCTATCCACAAAAGGAGCACAATTCTCTGCCTTTGCTCACACTGAAAATCAAGGCTATCCACAAAAGGAGCACAATTCTCTGCCTTTGCTCACACTGAGGCGATGAATACGGTCCTCCGCAGACAACAAATCCACGCTACCGCTGCGCCACTCTGATAACGATGCTGATGCTACCACCGGGGTCCACCTGACCTCTGACATCTCAGAAAATCCATTATTGCAATCGTCATATGACAAAACACAGTTGATTCATGCAATTCCTCATACCATTATCCTTACTAAGCTCACCCCTCAATCACATATATTGTACCCCAAACGTGCAGGTTATCCATTACAAAGGGTAGCATTCCCATGGGTAAGCTTACATAATCCGTCCACAAGGATATCCACCATCCAGGAAAGGAAAAACGAAAGTGCCACAGCCAACCGATCTGTCCCCCAACACTTAGCGCCAGGCGCCTCTATCCAGAACTCGTTTCTGGCGGCAGATTCCTATCCAAAGGAACTGCAACAGTACGCTCCAAACACACTGCCTACTCCATCGAGGCATCCAGAATCCAAAATCCAAAACAGAGGGATCAGATAAACTAAAAGGGTATTCTGGCGCAATCCACTCCCAGTCACACACATCCTATGCGCTTCGTCCCTCAAAACTTGGAGCGCGCAGTTCAACAACTGCATAAACTCTCTAGCACAGGGAGACTCTCAATGGATCACTCCATCACCACCAACCACGATTCTGCCTCCAAAGGCTCCACTCAAATCCATAAATCGGGGTGGTTCATCTGCCAAAACCGGCTCCATCCATCAATGATGTCCCACAACTCATCCACTATCAGCAATCCACCCCGCCTCGGTGCTGCAACACAAAACATTAGCACGGAGGGGCCACTCGCTCCATCGGCGCCTCAGAAATCACTGCCGCTGAGAATACTGTAACCAGGTGGTCTCAGAAGAAAGACACTGTCGGGCTGCCCACTGCTCCGACAACTGTGTCACCCAGACCAGCGGCTCACTCTGTCGCTGGTATACCTCTGACAATCCTGCCATCAGGGCCTGAAGCTCTCTAACCTCAATCCGGATATCCGGCCCCAAAACAATCTGCTCAAGCACCACCGCTGCGACGAGTGCACACCAATCCACACAACGCGTCGGGGAGACACCGCTCACCACGACCAACTGCACCACAGCACAAAACAAAACTCGACCCAATCCGGCGAGAGTCTAGAGCATGTCAACCGTTCCGCCGCATTATGTTGTCTGCAGCCAACATAATTGCTTAGGAGAATAAACATGCCAATCACCCATCCCATCACTCGGGAGAGGCATAAAACTCAATCAGGACTCTCGCAAAATCACGACTCTCACGAAGTCATCCTAGGGTCCAACCATAAGCCTAGGGTTTCTACAGTCCCAACTGACCTATCCCTAAGCTCTGATACCAACCTAATCTGTCACGCCCCGGGGTCGAAACTGCGACCCGGGCTCGCCAACAGATCCGCCACCTATGCTAAAACCCGCATAGGCGAAGCGTCTAACCTGCACAAGATAGTACTATAGCTACACAAATATCAGAGCTGAAATAAAATGCTGTAAGATAAAATCCAATCACTGTACAACATGAAATAAAGTACAATATCCATTTCCTGTGATACAGATAATCATCATACAATGTCCTCAGTACAGCATCTCTCAACTACAAAAGGAGATAAACTAAAACTATAGTACATCAGTCTCAACATCAGTCTCTCCAAATACAAAAGATCCCTCTCCAAAGACAACAGTAAAAACCAGCCAACAGCTACCAGGAATCTCCAACCAGGGGATACAGCTACACTCCTCGGGTGGTAAAGATCTAGCTCGTAACTCCCTCGCCTCGGACAACGATCGAAGATCAGCAACTCCCGAAGAGGACACTGCAAAACAGGGGGGAGACAAAGCAAGGGAAACAACAATGGGGGTGAGAACCACTAGTAAACCAGTAGCCTCCCCCTGTGGGTAAAGCCTCAAGCTCCGGCGTACCCACTAAGTCTACTAGAGGCAAGAAAAGGGCAAGTGGTAAAACTGTAAACAGAACTCCTGAACAAAAGGGGAAACCACAACAAGTATGCCTCTAAATGCAGTACCGAAGGAAATGACGGTATGAATGCATCAGAAAACAGTATCTGACCAAATAGACCCAATCTAGTGCCACCAGTAAAAACTGGTACTGCCTGCTCTGCTGTCGAACTCAAGAACTCAGTATCTCCACTGTCCAAATGACCGGAACCCAACACGGTCTGACCGGAACCCAACACGGTCTAAAGCCTACTCCGGAGTGGCACTCGAGGGGAGCGACCCGCACGAGTAAAGTAACTCTGTCATCAGTATCATAAGTATCTCTATCAAGTATCTCAATAGCAGGACTGGATCATGACAATGATCAAAGTGGGAAACTCCGTCCACTAATGAAACCCCGACCCGATGCAATAGTACTCAAAAAGTGGGAAATACCATCCACTAGAGAAAACTGATACCCAATCTGATGCAATAGTAAACATCCGGTCAACCGCCCAAAGTCCGCGGTCACCGCAATAACCCACAACCCGCAATTGGGTAAAATAATCAAGATCCGGTCAACCGCCTACTGTCCGCGGTTGCCGCAATAACCCACAATCCAACATCAAGTACACCCTGTCACTGACCCTCAGGTCCCGGCTACACTATCCCATACCTCTGCTCAAACTCGAGCAACATGACTCGAAAGTCTAAATAAAAGGAGAAAGAAAGCAATCATGGTTTCTCCTAAGTCAAATCCCAATATGATAGTGTAGCAATAAAATAGTGGCCTATCTAGATGTCCAAACAAGCATGCATAAGTCCTCATGCAATGTAAAAGAGAGAGAAAGTCAAATATAGCTCTACATGTGTAACAATTAATATATCCCCATAAATATAACCATCAGGCAAAAATCATCAGCCGACTACACATGTATAACCCCTGATCCATAATAAATCCCAAGGTGAAACCCGCACATGGATATGTCATCATGTCCCAACAATTAGTCCATTTAACCAATTTCATAAGATTTGTGTGCTAATACGGCATGTTAACTATCACTATTAAATTATTCCACTGATCATGTTCCAACAGCAATATTATCCCAATAATATCCCCAACATGCTATATCCACAAAATTAATCTCAGATGATAGGCTCACATTTATATCAGTCAATTATGCATGATAATCAAACAATATGCTCAATAGTGGGGTTTTCTAATAAACTTAGTAAGTCAGATGTAGAGGCAAGCAACAACCACCCACCTCGAAAAGTGCGCACAACACCAAAAGAGACCTCTCGCTGCCCACAGTCCTCTAACACGGCCATCCACCGAAAACTGTGTCCCACTTCACAGAACATTGCGCACAATTAAACCCAAAACTGTACAATTTACACTGTCCAAAATCAGCCCCCAAAAAGGCTAAATATCACCTCTGTCCAGTCCACAAGAAAATCCAGAAAATTCACGGTCGCGTTCCTCGCGAAAAGTAGCCCCAAAACGACTGTTAAAACGCCCAGATCTGATACCTGTAGACCAAGATAAAAATAAAACACCGTTGCACCTTAAAACCTTCCAAATCAAAATTCCTGTAGCAATCTGTCCAAGAAAAGCTTAATTATCACCTTCGAAACAATTTCCATAAATCTCAGAAAAATCACCACTGTGTTCCTCGCGACGAGTAGATCAAAATCGAGTCCTGAAACGCCTTGATCCGATGTTCCTAGGCTGAGATATAAAATCTACAAGCCGATGCTGTCCAAAATCCATCACAGAAAAATGGGGGTCAAAGATGCCTCGGGAAACGTGCCAAAAGTGCGAAACGGAGTGAAGCGATCAACACGAAAATCGAAGCCTTACCTCTTAGGAACATGCTGTCGAAGAAATCATCCAAAAACTCCTCCCGGTTTGCTCACAATGAATTTCTGACTGAACTGTGACGGAAGTGGGCTGAAATGGGGGAAAACCGAGGCGAACTGTAAAAATGATATCGCCGTTGCCGAGCTTCCAGAAATTCCGGGGATCCACCACGAGCTCAAAAACATCAAGGGGAACAACTTTCATAAAGGACACTCCCTCCCATTCTCTCTCTAAGCTTCGGAAAAAGGTGAGAAAGAGGGAGGGGAGGGGGTATTTATAGGCCATTCCAAACAAATCAGAAAATGCCCCCTGTGTCCCCACTTTCGGGCGCCCGAATCCTTCGGGCCCCGAATTCGGGCGCGCACAGTAACTCGGCCCACACGGCCCTCGCCCGCACACCCGATCCGGTCGGACTGCGCACCCGTCCGACCCGCTCCACGCACCGACACGTGTCCCCGAACACGAAACAGCGGATCCGGCCGCTCCTCTCACGCCACGTGGCGCACCCTGGTCAACGGGGCAGTTGGCGCCCGCCAATGGCGGGCCGCCACGTGGCGCCCGCGTGCGCCACCTCGCCTCCGTGCCCGCCACGCCAGCCGGCCGCCGCCTGCCGCGCCTGCCACCGCCGCCTGCCACGCCACCTGCCCCTCCGCACGCGCACAGTAGCACACCCAATCCTCGCGCGCCACGTGTCACGGCCCCCCACTCGCTGCACCCGGTGCACCCACTCCGTGCACCCGACGAACCCTGCTCTGCCACGTGTCAACCTCTCGGCCAATAGAACGCTGCCACGTGGCACACCTCCAGCCTGTACCCCCCTGCGCCTGCCAGCACACCTGCCCGGCCTGCCCGGCCTGCCCGCGCACTCGCGTGCGCCGCGTCCATTGCACCGAGCCAATAAGAAGGTGCCACGTGTCTTCCCGCCCAGTCCACCGTACACCGCACAGCTCCGTAGACCGGGACCAGTGAACCACCCAATGGGAAGACGCCACGTGGGCCCCGCTCCGGTGCACGCCTGCCGCGTGGACCGCGCAACCGCGCGCCCTGCCCGCGCGCCCTGCCCGCGGCCACGCGCCCTGCCCGCCGCCGCTTTCCGCCTGCCCGAGGCCGCGCCGCCGCCGTCCGCCACCGCCGGCCGCCGCCGGCGATCGCCGGAAACACGGTTCCGGTGGTGAACAGTAACCCTAGCTCAGAAATGACATGTGGGTAGTCCATTTTGATCGTTTTCGCACGCTGAATCCGAATTTGACGTCCATTTTGCCAAATTCCAACTCTAAAATTTGCCGGAGGCTCCCGGAAGTGTATTCTTAGCCCGAATTTCGCGCGGAGCCCAATTTTAATATCTGATTCGCGCGAAACCACTTCTAAACCCTCCCCGGGGTCCTCCGGTCACCCACAAGATCCAAATAAGCCCGAAGTCCAACACTTGTGCCCAATTGTGCCCCAAACACCTCCAATGCACCATGTAGGCCTCCAATAGCCACCCCAACGCACCGCAGCAGCTCTGCGGAGATCCGGGTCATCACAACTTTACTGTACGAGAAACGATGCCGGCCTGTGATTGTGTTCCGTTCTCATAGAAAAATGTGTGTTCCCCTATTCGAACCTCGCTTTGGATTGGCTATAGTTGTTATTTCGGCTGCCTTGGGCAACCAATTGCTGGTTGACAATAATGATACATGAAAAAAAAAAAAAAAAAAAAACCTTCTAAATTTTTGCCCTTTCTTTCGATTGGGCAAAGAAACTATCTGAGCCTCACATTTTTTACCCCTCCTTTTTTTGCTCCCCTTTTTTAACTTCCCGACCTGGCTTCCCCCCTTGATTTGTTGTTTTGTTTCAATACTTTTTCCCCCATTTTACACACTTCTTTTTTAGTCCGTCAAGAGCATTCATGCTTTCCTAAATTATGCCTTCGGAGCTTGGGTCTGAACTTCATAGCTATGTTTGTGTGCATACTCTTGGTGAACTTCATGTCTTTAATTAGCTCAAGTTTTTCAAGAGTTTTGTAAGTTCTGGCTTTGAAGCTTTAAAACCATAAACAAATTTTCGCTCTCATATCTGAGCCTCACATTTTTTACCCCGTTTTTTTACTTCCCTTTTTTTCTCCTTCTCGCGTTCGCTTTCCCCTACCTTTATTGTTTTGTTCTAATATTTTTGTGGTTCACCAAGAGTACTCATGTTCTCTTAAATTGTGCCTTTCAAGATTGAGCTTGAACTTTATACCTGTCTTTGCATGCATGCTTTTGGTGAACTTCATGCTTTCAATTAGCTAAAGTTTTCCAAGGGTTTTGTAAGTTGTGGCTTTCGAGCTTCAAAATCATAAAGAAATGTCGTTGAGAAGGAGTAATTATTCTTCAGGGCCTCTCATTAAATTGAGTTTTGTAAGTTGTCGCTTTTGAGTTAGTGCCTGCTTACTTTTCAATTCCTTATTTACACTCTTCTTTTGTGGTTTTGAACTGTCTGTATATGTGTATTATATAAATTCTATTGCTCTCCGTGCCTATTCACTTCTTACTTATTAAAGATGCGGAAAGCAACCACAATCTCTCTATAATAAAGGGAATTGCCCACAGTTAGTGGAAGTAGTGAACAACAAAAGAGAAGCACAGCAACAATTTCATGGAACAAAAAAAATAAACAAATAGGAAGAAAGGCAAACAACAACCTCTTGAGGACACGACTTTAAAGAAGGGACACAATCTCCCTCTAATGAAGGGAATTCCCCAACGGCAAAACCATGTGCGCAGAGAAGGACACAAAAGCAGAAATGCTAACAGTTTAAAGCAAAACGAGACAATGTAGGCTGAACGCACAAACGGCGGCTAATTACTATGTATTCTCGCATTAATAATCGTCGATAAAGAGGATGAATTCTCAGTTCTACTGTGCCCACGTGTTCGCTTCTCGGGTATTGGACTGCGGGCGTGTTGGCTTCTCACGTACGTTGTTCTCATTCTCGCTGGCTCGGCCCTTGCGTGCCTTCTCTGCGCACATGGTTTTGCCTCCTGTGAGGCAATGATGATGCATAAAAATATTAGAAAATTTGGTTTACCTTCGGCAGCCGATTACTCTTTGGCCGATGATGCTTGGCGGTAACCGGTTACTGTTTGGGCAATGATGCTCGGCGAGAAAAAATGTTCGTGATATTGGGTAGTCTTAAGCAGCCAATTTCGGTAACTCATTTGTGTTATTTAGTGCATGCTTACAGAAAATATTCAATTCCTCTTACTTGCAATGTTCGATGCTTAGTTTATTTGAGCCTCACTTCTTTCTTTAATTCTTTTGTTTTTTTTCCTTCGTTAATTAGAGGCAATGATGATGCATAAAAATATTAGAAAATTTGGTTTGCCTTCGGCAACCGATTACTCTCTGGCCAATGATGCTCTGCGGCGACCGTTTACTGTTTGGGCAGTGATGCTCGGTAAGAAAAAATGTTCGTGATATTGGATAGTCTTAGGAAACCAATTTCGGTAACCCATTTGTGTTATTTAGCGCATGCTTGCAAGAAATACCCGATTCCTCTTACTTGCAATGTTCAGTGCTTAGTTTATTTGAGCCTCACTTATTTCCTTAATTCTTTTGTTTTTCTCCTTCTGTTAATTAGTAACTCTCTTCAGTTTTTTATGTCAGTTTAGGATTATGCTCCAAATTTGACTACTATTTCTTGGTAAGAAGTTAATCCATAGTTGGAGTGATGCGGTTTATATGCATGAGTATATATACATGTAGAGTTGAGAGCAGTGAAAGCAAAATTAAAAGTATAAACAAATGCTTACTTGGAGATGTCGTTTGTATAGAGAAATATGACGGACTGTTACATTTTTGAAGAAAAAGAATGGAATGGAGAATGTCGGTAATTTTTTATGGCCTTGGATAATTTTGGGCTGCCTTCGGTAACCAAGTGTTTGGTAAGTAATGCAGTTCGTACTGTTTCGATCTTCAAATTTTAAATATTTAAATTTAGATTAAATTTAGAAATTCCCAATCATAAACAAAAATGAATGAAAACATGTATGCAGATTAATTTGAAATTATAAATTCCAAATTTAAAACATGTCCTTTGTCATATGTTCGCCTTCTTTTTTAATTGCCTATGATTTTGTATACAAATCAATGTTTTGCATTTGAGTAGTAGATCCGTATTGTTATCTTGAAGCAACTTATAGAAACCAAAATCATGATTGTTGTTGAATCTACCTAGGAATAAAGTTATCTTGAAGCTCACATAATTAATTTACGCTCACTTTCATTTATTTTTTTTTACTCTCTTGGTATTTTGTCATTTGTTCCTTGCTTTCATCTTCAAATTGAACTACAGTTTTTTTTTTCATTTGAACAAAGAGTTAAAATATTCACTTGATAGAGTTAAGGTCTTTTGCCTATTTATATTGGTTCACAGTTCTTCATTAGGTGCAGTTTTTTTTCCTTCCTTTGTCATACGTTCGCTGCTTTTGCCTCCAAATTGAACTACATTTTTCTTCACCATTTGAACAAAAGTTTGAGCTGGTCACTTAATACTACAAATGTGACTTCTAATATGCTAAACCTTAGTTCCGTCTTTAAATTCGTGTCCTCAAGAGGTTATTCTTTGCCTTTCTTCTTATTTGTTTATTTATTTTCTTTCATGAAATTGCTGACGTGCTTCTCTTTTATTGTTCATCACTTCCACTGACTTCGGAGAATTCCCTTCATTAGAGGCAAATTGTGGTTGACCCTTTTGTACGATACGGCATTACCTCCATTTTCTTTGCCTGTCTTTATATTCCGTTTCTTGATTACTTTTAAGTTCTCTTTCATTTATGTTTTTTACTCTCTTTTTTCCAGGCGATGATGATGCCAAAAAACTTCGGCAATTTTTTCTTGATTACTTTAAGTTCTCTTTCATTTATGTTTTTTACTCTCTTTTTTCCAGGCGATGATGATGCCAAAAAACTTCAGCAATTTTTTGACGGCCTTCGGCAAACAATTACTATATGGGCAATGTTGACAACTTTTGATTATTTTTGCACCTACTTTGCTGTACGGTCAACGATGCCGACTTGTGACTGTGTTCCATTCTCATAGAAAAATGTGTGTTCCGCTCTTTGAAACTCACTTTGGATTGACTATAGTTGTTATTTCGGTTGCCTTGGGCAACCAATTGCTGGTTGCACAATAATGAAACATGGAGAAAAAAAAAAAACCCTTCCAAATTTTTGCCCTTTCTTTGGATTGAGTAAAGAAACTATCTGAGCCTCACATTTTTGACCCCCTTTTTTAACTCCTCTTTTTTTAGCTTCTCGAGTTGGCTTTCCCCTGACTTTGTTGTTTTGTCATACTTTTTTCCCCATTTTACACTCTTCTTTTTTAGTTCGTCAAGGGCATTCATGCTTCCCTAAATTGTGCCTTCGGAGCTTGAGTCTGAACTTCATAGCTATGTTTGCGTGCATAGTCTTGGTGAACTTCATGCCTTTAATCAGCTCAAGTTTTTCAAGAGTTTTGTAAGTTCTGACTTTAAAACTTTATACCTGTCTTTGCATGCATACTCTTGGTGAACCTCATGATTTCAATTAGCTAAAGTTTTCTAAGGGCTTTTCAATTTCTTATTTACACTCTTCTTTTGTAGTTTTAAAGTGTCTGTATATGCGTATTATATAAATTCTATTGCTCTCCGTGCCTATTCACTTCTTACTTACTTATTAAAGACATGAAAAGCAACCACAATCTCTCTCTGATGAAGGGAATTCCCCAAAGTTAGTGGAAGTAATGAACCAAAGTTTCTAATATTTTTATGCGTCATCATTGCCTCAGCAGGGGCAAAACCATGTGCGCAGAGAAGGCACGCAAGAGCGAAGTCGGCGAAAATGAGAACAACATATGTGAGAAGCCAACACGTCCACAGTCCAATACCCGAGAAGCGGACGCGTGGACACAGTAGAACTGCGAATTCATCCTCTTTATCCATTATATTAATTGTCTCATTTTGTTTCAAACTGTTAGCATATCTCTTTTACTGTTCATCACTTCCACTGACTTTGGGGAATTGCCTTCATTAGAGAGACATTGTGGTTACCTCCATTTTCTTTCCATGTCTTTATATTCCATTTCTTGATTACTTTAAGCTCTCTTCCGTTTATTTTTTTTACTCTCTTTTTTGAGGCGATGATGATACAAAAAAACTTCAGCAATTGTGATATATCTGTGAGCAGATTTGTGCCAAAATTTATATTCCATACATCTAAAAAAAACTGTGCGGGATTTTCCTACAAAAAGTTGTGAGCAAATCTGCAGCCGGAATTTGTGCTTCCTTCATCTAAAAAATTAAGGTATATGAGGTGATGATGCGTTCAGTTATTCGAAATGACGCGAGCCTGAATCACTCTACTTTCCTTCGAATATTGGATTATATCATAAGAGTTTTATGGTAAGGCAACTTAGACAGCATAAGGCAACTATTGCAACCATTTCACTCTTGATAGAATCTTGGATCGAAAAGTAGAGGATTTTGTGGATAGATATTAATGTAATTAACCAAAGGTATATCTCAGAGCATATCTGAGCCTCTATTACTTACTCTTTACTGTTATGTGCTGTTTGCTCTCTACTTTAGTCGGCAAGATAATGTTGCCTGTCGAAAATCAGCGCAACATTGCTTAATACTTTACTTAAAATCAGTGGTGGTTACTTTTCTTCTTTACTTTTCTTTTTTCTTTTGGCATCCCTATTTTGCCATACAAATTTTAGTTCCTTTTGATTTTATTTTCTTGAAATAATCAGTGGGTTCTCTGTTTTTTCCTTATGTTGTGTACGTTCAATCAATCAGTTGGATTGAAGTTTTGTATTCCCTGTTTTTAGAGTGTGTGTGTGTATATATATATATATATATATATATATATATATATATATATATATATATAATATATATATATATATATATATATATATAAAATTTAAATTCCTGTTATCATTTCAAATTAGCCTATTTATTACTCTCCAGATTGCAAAGTTTTATAACATAAATCAAGCATAGGAAATTTTATGTTATACTTGCCCTTTTTTTTCCATGAGAATTGGGTTAGGGAAAGAAAAAAGAAAAACTCGAGCATATTTTGGTTAATGGAGATTGAAAACTTATTGCCCTTTTTTCCTTGGCCTACTTAATTACATTTTTTTTAATTTCCAATTCTTAAACTATATTGAATAACCTTGTATTTACGTCTAAGTTTACATGTGCTGACTATTTTTTTTGTATGATTCAATTTAGCCTGTGCTCTACCAATACAGTGTAAATATGAAATATTACCATGATTTTTAATTGATGTTTAGATAATATTTTGATTATAAATTTTTGTGTTGTATTATTTTTTTATATTACTAAAAAAAATTATAAAAAATATCCGCAGCGAAGCGCGGGCACTTCACTAGTAAGTATGAAAGAACTCATCTTTTGTTTAACTTCAAGATGTTCTTCAAGTAATCTCTTATGCATAAATTGTCTTTTGCTTGAAAGCATCTAATAAACAGTTTATATCGTCGGCTTTGTTATTTATTTGCAGATAACTCATCCTTGACACCCAAAACACGAAAGGCTTCGACAAAACGAGTAGTACCCCCTAGTGTGAAAAACCAACTTGCTAAAGCTTGCATGAATCAGAAGCTTGAAATGCTTCTGATTTATTTCATTTTAGGTTTTATTTTTTTTTAGATTGAAAGCTTTGAATGTATTTTTTAATTGATAATTATATTTTTACTGTGCAAATTCTTATTTGGCTAAATAATTTGGCTTCTTTTATTTGACAATTGTTGAATGTAATCAAATTTAAAATTGTTTGCATGAGTAATTTATTTTTAAATGTCAATTTAAAGAGTCTCAAAATAATTGCCGCTATAGATCCTATTTACTAGTTATTTAATATGTTTTTAGTGGCAATTATAGATAATTATAGCGGCATTTATAATAGTTACTATTATATATTATTTAGCGGCATTTGTTTAGGCTTTTACCAACCGCCAAAACAAATGCCGCCATAACTTTTAGCGACCCTGCCAATAGCGGCGATTATTATAATTGCCGTTAAACTATTTAGCGGCAATTATAATCGCCGGGAAAGTAAAAAATAATTGCCGCTAAAAGCCAGTTTTGTTGTAGTGTTGGTGCAGAATCTTCTACAATGTCCATATCATCAGCTTTTTTTTTCTCAATTTTAATTTTTGCAAACAAAGGAGATTGAATTTTTTTTGCAACTTTAAATGATTGCATGCTTGTATTAAACCTACGATTGTCTAGTAAAACTTGAAAAATGTAAGTTTATCCAACAACAATTCTAATAACAGGAGGAATTGCATATCTATTTGAAGTAATTGCAGTTGCCAGTTGTTGAGCAGGAACTCATATCAAATCTTGTGCTATTTTGTCAAAAATCGTGAAGTTTGTTGAGCCGGTATCATCTGCAACGATGGCATTTAACTTGTATCTTTTTCGAAAACAATATTCACATTAATTCTGTAGTAACCGCCGGTTTAAAATAATTGCTAGGGTCCACTTTTGGTTTATTTATTTCATTTAGACTCGGAGGGTGATCGAATAATTTATTGTTTCCGGACCGACCGTCAGGGCCCGCGGGTATTTTTAGTTGATAGGGCTCGCGAAACGGAGAACGGCGGCGAAATCGGTTTTGAATTCCGACGCCGGAATCTCCCGGAATAAATTCCGGAAGTTGGCTAACGATTCAGGCAACCAGCACGGTTTTTGAGGCGGACCGGACCCCGATTCGTACCCGTGTTAATTACCCGCGTTTGATTTAAATTTGGTTAATTCCCTTTCCTAACCGCCCCCAACTTCCCACCACTTCCCACTACTTGCCCCAACTTCCCACTACTTCCCCCAACTTCCCACCACTTCCCCACTAACCGCCCCAACTTCCCACTACTTCCCCCAACTTCCCACCACTTCCCCACTAACCGCCCCAACTTCCCACTACTTCCCCCAACTTCCCACCACTTCCCCACTAACCGCCCCAACTTCCCACTACTTCCCCAACTACCGGCCACTCCCCACAACTCCCCACAACTCCCCTTAACCCCCCTACGTACGAAACCCCAAAGGAACGGAAAAAGGAAACACAATTTCCCCAAACTTCCAGTTTCCCAACCGAGCGTACCCTTTCCCCAATCGATCGAGAGGAGAAGCAAGGCGGAGCGGGTGAGGAGAAGGAAGAACGCCGGCATACCCTTCACCCAAGAACAGGATGATCATCCCCTAGATCAACCCTAGCCAACGAAATCGAGATTCGTGTAGGCCCGGGCGGGTACCCGAGACACGAGAGAACCTAACATCGGTCAGGAGCGCGACAACAAGGTGGGTTGTTGCTTTCAGTCCTTGCTTTTAATTCTACTAAATTGGGTGGGTTCAATCTTGTGCGTACTTGGGGTTAAAGATCGAAGGGTGATAGGCACTACTTGTTTGACTGTGCTAACGTTTAGCACAAAGAGAAAAAGAAAATATAGAAAAAGAAGGGATGTTCTAAACTTTATATGGACCTTGTGCTTGGATTGAAACAGTGTGGGTTTTTCTCCCGAGGTTTGGTAATGTTAGTGTTCCGGGGAGGATGTTAAATATTATGTTAACCTGTACTAACACTGACGGCTTCTATGATTTACTATATTACCCCGTGTTTTGTTACTATGCTCGAGTGCGACACGCGCATCCGCGGTTTGGCCACCGCAAAGGGTGCTCTTTTCCGGAAAGGCGGTCTTTGACCCGTGTTTACCCACGAGGTGACGTAGTGGGGCCCCCGTAGGTGTGGGGTTTGAGGCACGAAGGTGCGAGCGGTGGGACCCGACGAAGGGATTGGATCCCGATGGGGTCAGGTGTGGGACCCGACGAAGGGATTGGATCCCGATGGGGTCAGGTGTGGGACCCGACGAAGGGATTGGATCCCGATGGGGTCAGGTGTGGGACCCGACGAAGGGATTGGATCCCGATGGGGTCAGGTGTGGGACCGCCGGGATTGGATCCCGACGCGGTCAGGTGTTACAGGGGTAAAGGTGATAAAAGTGTTACAGGTGTTACAGGTATTGCTGGTGTTACAGGTGATACAGGTGTTACCCGTTTGAGAGAAGTGGATTGCCCCAGCTATTGCCCCAGCTAGTCTCACTTTATGGTTTGGTACTACTTTACTGCTTAGTACTGTTTTTATGATGGTGTCACTGACTACCCACTCTGTGACAGGTACCTCCAGGGGGTAGAGGTAGGCGACGGTGAGGCCGAGGTGGTAGCAGTCGGGCTGAGGGGCCCTAGTATGCTGTTTTTATTTATTCTCTCTGCATTGCATTTCATTCGGAACTGTAAGTCATTGTGTGGTTCTCGATACCCTTGTGGGGTCGTGTGGATGTTGAGTACTTTCTTTTCCTTTATCATTCCCGGTTGGCCGTTTTCTAAACAAATCAACCAGAAAGCAAAAGAAAAAGGACTTCGTAAACTGGTTTCAAAACCTAAGGCCGTGTGGGCCTGTTTTCAAAACAGTGAGTTTATACTTTCAACTTGACTGGCCACGGGTATTGTTTAGTCTTCATGCACCATGCTACCTCAAACTGTTGTGATTAAATTTAAATGATTGCTTGTGTGTGACGGTTGTAATAGCCGCGACGCCGTGCATATACAGAGGAGACTCTGCCCGATTTTTCGAGTAAATCTGTATATGTGGCGGGTCTGGGCACGCGCCGGGGAAGAAGGTTTTAAAAGAAAAATTTTGTACGCGCCTTACGCTTACCTTTGTGTACCGTTTCCGCTAAAATAAAACCCCCGGGGCGTGACAGATTAAGATGGTATCAGAGACTTCACTTTAATCACAACAGTGGCGGCCCAACATCCACCGAGACATCACACTTAACTACAAATAAATGAAATATGCAGGGTTTAAGAATTAGGACGTGAGAGATCGGGGAGGGGATTTGTAGATAACGTTTTCCTTTCCTTCTCGATATTACGGTGGTTCTTTCTAGTAGAGTTGAGTGCTAAGTCTGGGTGGTGTGTCCGTACAGACAATGGTCCGAACCAGAGCATCGGCAGAGGCGAACCGCTTACTACGCAACCAGCTGCGCGACGTGGCTAGGCATCTACTAGACCTTGCGGAGCACGTGGGTATACTGACCCAGGAGCTTGAGAGTGTCGATCACGCGCAGCACGGCGCCGGTGGTGGTAACCCTCGTGGGATACCACCAACTGGCGTTTCCACCTTTCAGGGAGCGGTCAACTTGGCCGTGCGCGCGGAACTAGAGCGTACACGACGGGCACACCCCTACCCCGGCCCAACAGGAGGCCCGTACCCGAGCGACAGAGCAACCAAACGTCAGAAGAAAGGGCCGAAATTCGGGCAGGCGACGGTGGAGGGACCGGAACCACCAAAGCCCTGCGTCATTTGCGGTGGTGCGCATCCAATGATGAATTGCCCTTGGCGGAACGGACATTGCTTCCGGTGTGGCAGGCCGGGCCACACGCGTTACGATTGCCCCCGGAAGCCGGCCGTCACCAGACCCCCGGCTCCGAGACCGGACGACCTACGCCTGACGGACTCTTCGGATACCGAGTCCCCATCCCGCCTCGCCGAACGAGACTGGCCCACAGGTTGTGAACGGATCTCCCCAGCTGCCCCGGGAAGCAGTGATGAGGAATCCCAGAACAGGGGATAGCAGGCAGTGATCGGATGTCGGATCTGGGTTAGGATGGTCTTTATGGGTAGTTTACTTCTCTTTTCTGTTATAACCACTAGGAATAGTAGAGTGAGCCCTTTGTTGGACATGTCGAATGGTCACCTAATGGATATGCATGCTTAACTAGATCATTGTGAGCCTATCATGTGGAAAACATTATGATGGAAATCTGACATGTTGGAACTCTTACATGCTTCATGGACGTTGTTCTAGCGTTTAACCTTGCTTAAGGGGGTGGGGATGTACCGTCATAGTGCGATTGTGTGAGACGTCTTGTGGGAGAACATCATTTGAGGATTTTAGGACAGGCATAGGTGGTTGATTCAAGTGAGGGTGATTAGCAGGTTATGGACACGTGCAGTTAGATTGTGATTTGGTATGATTACTTGACACACATGTTGAACCCCTATATGGCGCTTCCCTTTTTTCTTCCATAAGGAGATAGGTTTGACTTCAGGGATATCTAGTTAGACCACTTCTGATCGCTACACTATAGGTGTTGGAACTGACTTAGGAGGATCGGTAGGTGCGATAACTGAGCAGAGCAACTTAATCGCAGAATTCTCACGACTAGGGTTGGAAGTAGTGCCAGCGGGCACGGTCGCGCAACTTCTAACTTTGGCGGTCAAGCCAACATTGCTAGGAAAGATTCGAGAGGGACAGCAGGCAGACTCGCACTTACAGCTCGTAAGAGACAAGATCTCGCTGAATCAGGAAGGGGACTTTTCATTGGAAGGCGATGACACCCTACGTTTCCGCGGGCGGATTTGCGTGCCGGATACCCCGGAATTGAAGAAGGAAATTCTGTCCGAGGCACACAGCGCCCCTTATGCAGCGTATCCAGGAGGCACAAAGATGTACAGGGACCTCAAGCAGACCTTCTGGTGGCCCAAGATGAAGAGGGATGTAACTCAATTTGTAACTCATTGCCTGGTGTGTCAACAAATAAAGGCGGAACATCAACGACCGGCTGGAAAGTTACAACCCTTACCGATACCGGAGTGGAAATGGGACCATATCACCATGGATTTTGTCACCGGATTTCCGCGCTCACAACAAGGACATGACACGATATGGGTTGTGGTAGACCGGCTAACTAAGTCAGCACACTTCCTGCCGATTCACACAACTTGGACCAGAGAGCGGTTGGCCCAAGCCTACCTCAGCGAGATTGTGAGATTACATGGAGTACCGGCATCGATCACATCAGACAGAGACACGCGTTTCGTATCAAAGTTTTGGCAGAGTCTGCAACGAGCCTTAGGGACTAAGTTGCAGTTCAGCACAGCCTTCCACCCTCAAACAGACGGGCAGTCAGAGCGAGTGATACAGACGTTAGAGGACCTGCTTCGGCCTGTGTACTTGATTGGGGAATCGGTTGGGAGCGTTACCTGCCACGTGTAGAATTTGCGTACAACAATAGTTACCAGGCCAGCATTCAGATGGCACCCTACGAAGCCTTATACGGGAGATGCTGCCGATCCCCGATCTGTTGGGACGACTTGGGAGAACGAAAAATTTTGGGACCCGATTTGGTAGAGGAAATGGAAGGGAAGGTGCGCCTCATCAGACAGCGCTTACTAACCGCCCAGAGTCGACAAAAGAGCTATGCAGATCGGAGACGCCGCGACTTAGAATTCCAGGTGGGGGAACACGTGTTTTTGCGGGTCTCGCCGTCGAAGGGAATCAAGCGATTCGGGTTAAAAGGCAAACTGAGCCCGCGGTTCGTGGGGCCATTCGAGATCCTAGAACGGATTGGCCCGGTAGCCTATCGCCTTGCCCTACCACCGAACCTCGATCGGATTCACGATGTGTTCCACGTTTCGATGCTTAAGAAGTACCTTCCCGACCCGTCGCATGTCCTGGACGTCTCGACGCTCAAGGAGGACCTAATGTGGTGACCCGGATCCTTGCAGGGCTTCTACAGTGTGACCGGCAGCTTCGGGAGGCCTACGGGGCATGTCGGCGGTGTTCGCGTGCCAATTTGGATTCAAGTGATGGATTCGGGGCTTAAATAGATCACGTGGATAACCGGAAGACCCCGTTGGATGTTTAGAAGAGTTTTCGCGCAAATCGGATATCAAATTTGGACTCGGCGCGAAGTTCGGAATGGAAATACCTTTCCGGGAGCCTTCGGCAAATTTTAGGATTGGAATTTGGCAAAACGGACGCCGTATTTGGATTCAGCGCGCGAAAACGGTCAAGATGGGCTATTTACTTGGATTTTTCGGAGCTTGCTACAGTACTTTTACTGTTCCCGGCCGGAACAGTGCTTTCCGGCGATCGCCGGCGCCGGCGGCGGCGGCGGGCAGCACCGGCGGGAAGCGGAACGGCCTCGGGCAGGCGGAGCAGCGGCGGCGCGCGGCGCGGGCAGGGCGCGGGCAGCGCGCAGGGCCGCGGGCAGGCGCGCGGTCCACGGCGGCGGCCGTGCACTGAGGCGGTGCCACGTGGCAGTTTTTGGTTGGGTGGCTCACGGCACTTGGTCCATGGAGTAATTTTGGTGCATGGTGCACCGGCCGTGACACGTGGCAGGTTTTTGTTGGTCGGCTCACTGCGCGCGGTCCACGGAGTTTTTAGGGTGCACGGTGGACCGACGGACACGTGGCAGCATTTGATTGGCTCGGTGTTGTGCTCCCGGTCTACGCAACGGGTGGAGCAGGTGCCGTACGCGACGTGCGGGCGGGAGCAGCGTGCGCGGTGCACGGGCGGTGCACGGTCGTTGGGGCCACGTGTCGCGCCACCATTGGTGGGCTCACGTGCACCGGGCGCAGCGAAAGGTTTTTCCTGGTTTTTTTTCCCTTAAGTGCATCCGAGGGCTCTTCAAATGGGGATTTCGACCCCTTCGAGGCCTCAGCTCGAAGGGGAGATTAGAGGATGATTTCTTCCCCATGAAGTGAGGATTAATCCTACAAAGTTTCAGATTTTCGGGTGGCACGGATCCCGAGGTTCCCCATTTTACGGCGCGGCGCGACGTTGCGTTTTCTGTGTTCTTCTTCGGCGCAGCAGCGGTGTTTTAGCTCCCCTGGGCTACCCCGAGCTCCTTTTTCTGTGATTTTTGCGCCGTTGGCTTCACGACAGGTAGGGCTTCATCTTTCATTTTGATCGCGCATTCTGATTTTGCTTTTTGGCACGGATCCCGAGGTAACAATGACCCCCTTTTTCTGTGAGGAATGTGAGGACAGCATCGGAGTATTTTGGCCATATCTTCGCGCACGAGCGTCTGACGGAGACGAGCCTATACAACTTTTTCATCTACGGATCGCAAGGAACGCGCTCGTATTTTTAGTGGATTTTTGTGAATTTTATTTCGAGGTGATAATTACTGCTTTCTCAGTGAACAGTAATCTGTCCTTAATACAGATTTTAGTGTGAGTGTGCCCCCTTGCCGAATTTTTATCTTGATGTACAGAACTCGGATTTGGGCGTGCAAGGTACCGTTTCGAAGCTATCGACGCAAGGATCGCCGTGATATTTTTATTGGAATTTTCTGGGCAATTTCTGCAGGTGATAATTTAACAGTTCAGAATTCGAGGTTGTATGTGATAATTAGTGCTATAATTGGGAGCCTAAGTGTAATTAGTGAGCTTTGTACTGTACCAGGAATATTTCGGGTGTGCTGAAATTGTGGAAGCAAGGATTTGAAGTTTTGGTATTTTCTAGCTGTACGGACTTGGACAGTTGCACTTCAGGTGGGTGGTTGTTGTACTCCTCTCCTTTGTTATGCCCACTAGGAATATCAGAGTACCCTTGATTTGACAATGCTAAATGTGTTGATTGGTAGACTTGCATGCTCTAGGAATTAATTATTGGTTATGTGGATCCCTGATACTTATTGTTAGAATGATCATCTGATTTTAATCGCTTAATTAATTTGGACTGTATTCTTGGAGACTAAGTAGGAATTGAGGACTGCAAAACTGATGACTTTTCATATGAGACTATCACCCTGGCTTATGTCACTCTAAATTATTTATTCTTGGAAATTGGACAAATGTTGGAACCATGCATGATTAAATTGGTCACATAATTATGTCATCTTTTACTGCTACACTATTTTGGGACTTGACTTAGGAGAAACCATGCATTTACTCTTTTCTTCTCCTATTGTTGACACTTGCGGCTTAGTCGCTCAGGTTCGAGCGTGTGTTGGACAGTGTAGTCAGGTATTGGGGATTTGGGACAGGTTGGGTTTATGACAGGGTGTTGCGGCGACCACGGATCTTGGGTGGTTGACCGGATTGTTACTATTGCATCAGATTGGGTGTTTTGGGGATCGGGCTATCTTTAGTGGAGGGTTTTTCCCACTTCCCTTGAGTCTCGATCCAGTCCTGCTATTATGAGACAGTGGTTACAGTGATACAGTGATACTTGATACAGTGATACTTTACTCGTGTGGGTCGCTCCCCTCGAGTGCCACTCCGGAGTAGGCTTTCCACGGTGTGAGCGCCGGGCACCATGCTGGTTTCTTGAGTTCCACGGTGTGAGCGCCGGGCACCATGCTGGTTTCTTGAGTTCGACAGCAGAGCAGGCAGTGCCAGTGTTCACTGGCTGTCAGATTGGGTCATTATGACAGGCTTCTTGATTCTGATGCATCACTTTCTCCATCCTTATTGGTTGGTCATGTAGAGGCATATTAGGGATAGCACTTTATCAGTCGCATTATTTATCTGCATCTCCTTTCTTTTCCTTTCCCTTTTTCGCCTCTGATCACCTGGTGGGCATATCTGAGCTGAGGCTTTACCCACTAGGGGAGGCTACTGTTTATAGTAGTACTTACCCCCATTGTTTTTTTTCTTGTCCCTTTCTTTCCCCTTGTTTTGCAGAGTCCTCAGTGGGAGTTGCTGGGCCGTCAGCAACTGATCGAGGTAAGCGGATTGCGGACTAGATAGAGAGCCACCGAGGGTCGTAGCTGGAGATTTTTGGGTACCAGGACTTCTCAGACAGTTTTCTTGTATTTCTTTTTGGGGACTGGCTTCTGCCAGCTGTTTGTATTTATAGTAGTGAGCTGGGAGAGACATCTGTATTTTATTTTACTGTTGTACCTTTTACTTCCAGCATCTGTCTGAGATACAGTAGTTTTATTTCAGCTCTGATTATTATGCTCTTTTATTATCTTTTCTATCTGAGCAGGTTACCGACGCTTCGTGTATGTGGGAAATACCGCATGCACGGCGGATCTGTGGACGGGCCCGGGTTCTGGTTTACACCCGGGGCGTGACACCTAAGCTTCGAGGAAACCCCGGTGCGGATCCTAGCAAGAGAAAGCAAGGCACTTCGAAACCGAGTCATCCCCTACGTGAAAGTGCTCTGGATCAACCACGAGGAGCGGGAGGCGACGTGGGAGCTGGAAGCGAAGATGAGGGAGGGTTACCCCCATCTCTTTACCGAGAACCAGGAGTGAGTTTCGAGGACGAAACTCGTTTTAAGAGGTGAGTGATGTAGTAACCGCCGGTTTAAAATAATTGCTAGGGTCCACTTTTGGTTTATTTATTTCATTTAGACTCGGAGGGTGATCGAATAATTTATTGTTTCCGGACCGACCGTCAGGGCCCGCGGGTATTTTTAGTTGATAGGGCTCGCGAAACGGAGAACGGCGGCGAAATCGGTTTTGAATTCCGACGCCGGAATCTCCCGGAATAAATTCCGGAAGTTGGCTAACGATTCAGGCAACCAGCACGGTTTTTGAGGCGGACCGGACCCCGATTCGTACCCGTGTAATTACCCGCGTTTGATTTAAATTTGGTTAATTCCCTTTCCTAACCGCCCCCAACTTCCCACCACTTCCCACTACTTCCCCCAACTTCCCACTACTTCCCCCAACTTCCCACCACTTCCCCACTAACCGCCCCAACTTCCCACTACTTCCCCCAACTTCCCACCACTTCCCCACTAACCGCCCCAACTTCCCACTACTTTCCCCAACTTCCCACCACTTCCCCACTAACCGCCCCAACTTCCCACTACTTCCCCAACTACCGGCCACTCCCCACAACTCCCCACAACTCCCCTTAACCCCCCTACGTACGAAACCCCAAAGGAACGGAAAAAGGAAACACAATTTCCCCAAACTTCCAGTTTCCCAACCGAGCGTACCCTTTCCCCAATCGATCGAGAGGAGAAGCAAGGCGGAGCGGGTGAGGAGAAGGAAGAAGCCCCTCCGTGCCAATGGTTAGTGCTGAGGCGCCGAGGCAGGGTGGATAGTTGACAGCTGATGAGCTGTGGGACACCAAGGATCAGTTGAGCCAGTTTCGGCGGATAAACCACCCCGATTCTAGGGATTTGGTTTGGAGCCTCTTGGGGTAGAATCGTGGTTGGTGATGATGGAGAGACTCTTTGGCAGCCTTCTGGTGTCTAAAGGGTGTACGCAGTTGTCGAATTGCGCGTTCTATGATTTGAGGAACGAGGCGCATAGGATATGCGTGGCTGAGAGTTGATTGCGCCAGGATACCTTTCCGTTTGCTCGGACCATCTTTTGCAGGTTTTGGACTTTGGGGGTGCTTCGATAGTGGAGGCAGTGTTTATGGAACTGGCGCTGCAGTTCTTTTGGATGGGTGTCTGCTGTCAGAGGCAAGTTCTGGATAGAGGCGCTTGATGCCAGATGATGGAGGATAGATCGGCCGGCAGAGACATTTTTGTTTTCCCTTCCTGGTTGGTGGATATCCTTGTGGACGGAGTATGTGAGTTTATCTCTGGGGGATGTTACCCTGTGTGTTTGATAATTGGCATGTTTGGGGTGCAATAGACGTGATTGAGGGGTGAGCTCCGTAAGGATAATTGTATAAGGAATTGCATGAATCGATTGTGCTTGGTCGTTTGACGATGATATCCAGGTAGATTTTTGAGACATCAGGGGTTGGGTGGACCCCGATGACAGCAACAGCCCTTTTATCAGAGTGGCGCAGCGGTAGCGTGGATTGGCTGTCTGCGAGAGACCACCTTCGGCACCTCAGTGTGAGCATGGACAGAGGTCGTGCCCCCTTTGTGATTGGTCTTGATATGTCGGCTGGCTGAGCGACGACCACTTGCATCGAGCGGATGAATCTGTGCCGCCCGGTTGGAGGGCACCACGGTAGTGGTTGGAGTTGTCACAGGTATGATTTCACAGCAGTCGGAGTTAGAGCTTGTTGCATTCCTGCATGGACTGGAGGTAGAGTTGTTACCACATGCACTTGAGGTACCGGTTACTGTTGGCATTGTGCAAGTGGGGGAGGCTTGTGGATCATGTCCAGTGTAGCAGAGGCCGTGAGTTATGCCGGCAGACATATTGGTGTCTGTGGCAGCTTAGTGTTTGACCCAGTGCATGGGATCGGTTGGCGTAGTGCCACAGGATGTTTGACTGTCGAGAGAAAGGGCTTTGATTTTCTGCAAGGCAGATAATGGAAGGCAATTTGTTTGTTGAGACTGTCAGAGCACACCGTTTACAGCGACTGTGTGAGAGGTGCCTACGGTGACAGCGGGACTTAAGGATATCCCTATTGCTCGTGAGATCCCGGGTGTGAGACCACCTGAGCCGATGATTATGCCGCCAGAAGGGGAGATTAAGATTGTGGTTGACGTAGTTCTGGAAACCGCGCCAACTTCATAGTACCTCGTTGGATATCGCTTTTAGAGCTGCGGGAGTTGATGGCATAGGTGCGGGGATTGATGGATAGAGGGTCCGTTTGACCTAGTGTCGTGTCGTTGATATACGACGGTGAGAGCCCTTTGTGATTTAGAGCTTGTGGAGCATTTGTAGATGCTGTGGCAAGGTTTGTGAGGAAGAAGCCTTATGCCAAGTCGTTGTGGTGCAAGTTTTAGCTTCGAGAGCATGTCTTCCTGGATTGCCTATTCAAGCCATAGGGGCGACTGTGGAAATCCGGCCAAAATGGATGGTAATTAAGACTGGCCGAGATCGATGGTTATTGTTGGGGTGAAGAGCTTTTGGACCGGATGGTGCTAGCAGAGCCTGATGATCAGATGACGAGTTCGGTACCAGCGCCGATTTTAACCTAGTCAGTGGTGGGAGATGGATTTGTGAGTTATGGTGATACCTCCCACAGTGGCTGTAGAGCTATCATTGGATTTTGTTGAGCATCCTGTATCACCCCGACAGGGCCACTTTGGTGGCGGATACCTGGAGCAGAAGAGCTTTGGGGTTGTGTTTGTTGATTCTATATTTGGCGCTGTGTGGGGCCATCTTGGTGTACAGGGTTTGGGTTTGTGCCCTAGAGGATCTCTTTGGATTAGAGGCTGCGGCTGAGCAATCCACTTGGGTGGTTGAGTTCTGAGGGCGACCGAGTGTGAACCCCTGCTTGTTTGGGCCCCTTTTCTGTGCAGGTGTTGTGTGTTTGTGTTTCGGATCGCGTTGGTTGAGTTGGCTCTGGGGTGTGATTCTTGAGCATGTTGCTCGGGCTGTTCGTTCCTTTCCCCAGTCTTTTGTTGGAAGATCTGAGGTTTTTCTGCATCTCAGCTCAGGAGTGGTATGCTTGGGACCCCTCGCCGTGATTGACTCGCTTCTTTTGAGCCCTATGAGAGTTTGGTGTACGAGGGACGCCCGTTGCGAATTCCGGCTCGTGTGGTGAGGGAATTGCGCAATCGGGCTTTGCCGTTCTGGTTGTTGCTGTTGTGGTTGTTGCGGAGTAATCACGGGGAGTGATAGGTGACTTGGGAGCTGGAGACGGCGGTGTTGGGTTTTAACCCTGGTTTTTGAGACTCCTAGGGAGTTGCTTTAGTTTCGAGGACGAAACTTTCTTTTAGTGGGGGAGGATGTGGTGACCCGGATCCTTGCAGGGCTTCTACAGTGTGACCGGCAGCTTCGGGAGGCCTACGGGGCATGTCGGCGGTGTTCGCGTGCCAATTTGGATTCAAGTGATGGATTCGGGGCTTAAATAGATCACGTGGATAACCGGAAGACCCCGTTGGATGTTTAGAAGAGTTTTCGCGCAAATCGGATATCAAATTTGGACTCGGCGCGAAATTCGGAATGGAAATACCTTTCCGGGAGCCTCCGGCAAATTTTAGGATTGGAATTTGGCAAAACGGACGCCGTATTTGGATTCAGCGCGCGAAAACGGTCAAGATGGGCTATTTACTTGGATTTTTCGGAGCTTGCTACAGTACTTTTACTGTTCACGGCCGGAACAGTGCTTTCCGGCGATCGCCGGCGCCGGCGGCGGCGGCGGGCAGCACCGGCGGGCGGCGGAACGGCCTCGGGCAGGCGGAGCAGCGGCGGCGCGCGGCGCGGGCAGGGCGCGGGCAGCGCGCAGGGCCGCGGGCAGGCGCGCGGTCCACGGCGGCGGCCGTGCACTGAGGCGGTGCCACGTGGCAGTTTTTGGTTGGGTGGCTCACGGCACTTGGTCCATGGAGTAATTTTGGTGCATGGTGCACCGGCCGTGACACGTGGCAGGTTTTTGTTGGTCGGTTCACTGCGCGCGGTCCACGGAGTTTTTAGGGTGCACGGTGGACCGACGGACACGTGGCAGCATTTGATTGGCTCGGTGTTGTGCTCCCGGTCTACGCAACGGGTGGAGCAGGTGCCGTACGCGACGTGCGGGCGGGAGCAGCGTGCGCGGTGCACGGGCGGTGCACGGTCGTTGGGGCCACGTGTCGCGCCACCATTGGTGGGCTCACGTGCACCGGGCGCAGCGAAAGGTTTTTCCTGGTTTTTTTCCCTTAAGTGCATCCGAGGGCTCTTCAAATGGGGATTTCGACCCCTTCGAGGCCTCAGCTCGAAGGGGAGATTAGAGGATGATTTCTTCCCCATGAAGTGAGGATCAATCCTACCAAGTTTCAGATTTTCGGGTGGCACGGATTTCGAGATCTCGATTTTACGGCGCGGCGCGACGTTGCGTTTTCTGTGTTCTTCTTCGGCGCAGCAGCGGTGTTTTAGCTCCCCCGGCCTACCCCGAGCTCCTTTTTCTGTGATTTTTGCGCCGTTGGCTTCACGACAGGTAGGGCTTCATCTTTCATTTTGATCGCGCATTCTGATTTTGCTTCTTTGGCTCGGATCCCGAGGTAACAATGAACCCCCTTTTTCTGTGAGGAATGTGAGGACAGCATCGGAGTATTTTGGCCATATCTTCGCGCTCGAGCGTCTGATGGAGACGAGCCTATACAACTTTTTCATCTACGGATCGCAAGGAACGCGCTCGTATTTTTAGTGGATTTTTGTGAATTTTATTTCGAGGTGATAATTACTGCTTTCTCAGTGAACAGTAATCTGTCCTTAATACAGATTTTAGTGTGAGTGTGCCCCCTTGCCGAATTTTTATCTTGATGTACAGAACTCGGATTTGGGCGTGCAAGGTACCGTTTCGAAGCTATCGACGCAAGGATCGCCATGATATTTTTATTGGAATTTTCTGGGCAATTTCTGCAGGTGATAATTTAACAGTTCAGAATTCGAGGTTATATGTGATAATTAGTGCTATAATTGGGAGCCTAAGTGTAATTAGTGAGCTTTGTACTGTACCAGGAATATTTCGGGTGTGCTGAAATTGTGGAAGCAAGGATTTGAAGTTTTGGTATTTTCTAGCTGTACGGACTTGGACAGTTGCACCTCAGGTGGGTGGTTGTTGTGCTCCTCTCCTTTGTTATGCCCACTAGGAATATCAGAGTACCCTTGATTTGACAATGCTATATGTGTTGATTGGTAGACTTGCATGCTCTAGGAATTAATTATTGGTTATGTGGATCCCTGATACTTATTGTTAGAATGATCATCTGATTTTAATCGCTTAATTAATTTGGACTGTATTCTTGGAGACTAAGTAGGAATTGAGGACTGCAGAACTGATGATTTTTCATATGAGACTATCACCCTGGCTTATGTCACTCTAAATTATTTATTCTTGGAAATTGGACAAATGTTGGAACCATGCATGATTAAATTGGTCATATAATTATGTCATCTTTTTACTGCTACACTATTTTGGGACTTGACTTAGGAGAAACCATGCATTTACTCTTTTCTTCTCCTATTGTTGACACTTGCGGCTTAGTCGCTCAGGTTCGAGCGTGTGTGGGACAGTGTAGTCAGGGTTGGGGATTCAGGGACAGGTTGGGTTTATGACAGGGTGTTGCGGCGACCACGGATCTTGGGTGGTTGACCGGATTGTTACTATTGCATCAGATTGGGTGTTTTGGGGATCGGGCTATCTTTAGTGGAGGGTTTTTCCCACTTCCCTTAGTCTCGATCCAGTCCTGCTATTATGAGACAGTGGTTACAGTGATACAGTGATACTTGATACAGTGATACTTTACTCGTGTGGGTCGCTCCCCTCGAGTGCCACTCCGGAGTAGGCTTTCCACGGTGTGAGCGCCGGGCACCATGCTGGTTTCTTGAGTTCCACGGTGTGAGCGCCGGGCACCATGCTGGTTTCTTGAGTTAGACAGCAGAGCAGGCAGTGCCAGTGTTCACTGGCTATCAGATTGGGTCATTATGACAGGCTTCTTGTTTCTGATGCATCACTTTCTCCATCCTTATTGGTTGGTCATGTAGAGGCATATTAGGGATAGCACTTTATCAGTCGCATTACCTATCTGCATCTCCTTTCTTTTCCTTTCCCTTCTTCGCCTCTGATCACCTGGTGGGCATATCTGAGCTGAGGCTTTACCCACTAGGGGAGGCTACTGTTTATAGTAGTACTTACCCCCATTATTTTTTTTCTTGTCCCTTTCTTTCCCCTTGTTTTGCAGAGTCCTCAGTGGGAGTTGCTGGGCCGTCAGCAACTGATCGAGGTAAGCGGATTGCGGACTAGATAGAGAGCCACCGAGGGTCGTAGCTGGAGATTTTTTTTGGGTACCAGGACTTCTCAGACAGTTTTCTTGTATTTCTTTTTGGGGACTGGCTTTTGCCAGCTGTTTGTATTTATAGTAGTGAGCTGGGAGAGACATATGTATTCTATTTTACTGTTGTACCTTTTACTTCCAGCATCTGTCTGAGATACAGTAGTTTTATTTCAGCTCTGATTATTATGCTCTTTTATTATCTTTTCTATCTGAGCAGGTTACCGACGCTTCGTGTATGTGGGAAATACCGCATGCACGGCGGATCTGTGGACGGGCCCGGGTTCTGGTTTACACCCGGGGCGTGACACCTAAGCTTCGAGGAAACCCCGGTGCGGATCCTAGCAAGAGAAAGCAAGGCACTTCGAAACCGAGTCATCCCCTACGTGAAAGTGCTCTGGATCAACCACGAGGAGCGGGAGGCGACGTGGGAGCTGGAAGCGAAGATGAGGGAGGGTTACCCCCATCTCTTTACCGAGAACCAGGAGTGAGTTTCGAGGACGAAACTCGTTTTAAGAGGTGAGTGATGTAGTAACCGCCGGTTTAAAATAATTGCTAGGGTCCACTTTTGGTTTATTTATTTCATTTAGACTCGGAGGGTGATCGAATAATTTATTGTTTCCGGACCGACCGTCAGGGCCCGCGGGTATTTTTAGTTGATAGGGCTCGCGAAACGGAGAACGGCGGCGAAATCGGTTTTGAATTCCGACGCCGGAATCTCCCGGAATAAATTCCGGAAGTTGGCTAACGATTCAGGCAACCAGCACGGTTTTTGAGGCGGACCGGACCCCGATTCGTACCCGTGTTAATTACCCGCGTTTGATTTAAATTTGGTTAATTCCCTTTCCTAACCGCCCCCAACTTCCCACCACTTCCCACTACTTCCCCCAACTTCCCACTACTTCCCCCAACTTCCCACCACTTCCCCACTAACCGCCCCAACTTCCCACTACTTCCCCCAACTTCCCACCACTTCCCCACTAACCGCCCCAACTTCCCACTACTTTCCCCAACTTCCCACCACTTCCCCACTAACCGCCCCAACTTCCCACTACTTCCCCAACTACCGGCCACTCCCCACAACTCCCCACAACTCCCCTTAACCCCCCTACGTACGAAACCCCAAAGGAACGGAAAAAGGAAACACAATTTCCCCAAACTTCCAGTTTCCCAACCGAGCGTACCCTTTCCCCAATCGATCGAGAGGAGAAGCAAGGCGGAGCGGGTGAGGAGAAGGAAGAACGCCGGCATACCCTTCACCCAAGAACAGGACGATCATCCCCTAGATCAACCCTAGCCAACGAAATCGAGATTCGTGTAGGCCCGGGCGGGTACCCGAGACACGAGAGAACCTAACATCGGTCAGGAGCGCGACAACAAGGTGGGTTGTTGCTTTCAGTCCTTGCTTTTAATTCTACTAAATTGGGTGGGTTCAATCTTGTGCGTACTTGGGGTTAAAGATCGAAGGGTGATAGGCACTACTTGTTTGACTGTGCTAACGTTTAGCACAAAGAGAAAAAGAAAATATAGAAAAAGAAGGGATGTTCTAAACTTTATATGGACCTTGTGCTTGGATTGAAACAGTGTGGGTTTTTCTCCCGAGGTTTGGTAATGTTAGTGTTCCGGGGAGGATGTTAAATATTATGTTAACCTGTACTAACACTGACGGCTTCTATGATTTACTATATTACCCCGTGTTTTGTTACTATGCTCGAGTGCGACACGCGCATCCGCGGTTTGGCCACCGCAAAGGGTGCTCTTTTTCGGAAAGGCGGTCTTTGACCCGTGTTTACCCACGAGGTGACGTAGTGGGGCCCCCGTAGGTGTGGGGTTTGAGGCACGAAGGTGCGAGCGGTGGGACCCGACGAAGGGATTGGATCCCGATGGGGTCAGGTGTGGGACCCGACGAAGGGATTGGATCCCGATGGTGTCAGGTGTGGGACCCGACGAAGGGATTGGATCCCGATGGGGTCAGGTGTGGGACCCGACGAAGGGATTGGATCCCGATGGGGTCAGGTGTGGGACCGCCGGGATTGGATCCCGACGCGGTCAGGTGTTACAGGGGTAAAGGTGATAAAAGTGTTACAGGTGTTACAGGTATTGCTGGTGTTACAGGTGATACAGGTGTTACCCGTTTGAGAGAAGTGGATTGCCCCAGCTATTGCCCCAGCTAGTCTCACTTTATGGTTTGGTACTACTTTACTGCTTAGTACTGTTTTTATGATGGTGTCACTGACTACCCACTCTGTGACAGGTACCTCCAGGGGGTAGAGGTAGGCGACGGTGAGGCCGAGGTGGTAGCAGTCGGGCTGAGGGGCCCTAGTATGCTGTTTTTATTTATTCTCTCTGCATTGCATTTCATTCGGAACTGTAAGTCATTGTGTGGTTCTCGATACCCTTGTGGGGTCGTGTGGATGTTGAGTACTTTCTTTTCCTTTATCATTCCCGGTTGGCCGTTTTCTAAACAAATCAACCAGAAAGCAAAAGAAAAAGGACTTCGTAAACTGGTTTCAAAACCTAAGGCCGTGTGGGCCTGTTTTCAAAACAGTGAGTTTATACTTTCAACTTGACTGGCCACGGGTATTGTTTAGTCTTCATGCACCATGCTACCTCAAACTGTTGTGATTAAATTTAAATGATTGCTTGTGTGTGACGGTTGTAATAGCCGCGACGCCGTGCATATACAGAGGAGACTCTGCCCGATTTTTCGAGTAAATCTGTATATGTGGCGGGTCTGGGCACGCGCCGGGGAAGAAGGTTTTAAAAGAAAAATTTTGTACGCGCCTTACGCTTACCTTTGTGTACCGTTTCCGCTAAAATAAAACCCCCGGGGCGTGACAAATTCATTATATTAATAATATAATTTTTTTTATTAGGTTTAGAAATCTACCACGGAACAGGTGTCTGATCATTTTTGCCATATTGGGTGCACCAGAAAGTACCATCATAATCTTTTACTCCTTCCTTGCAATCATAACACGCCTTATACCACCAACCATAAGTAGTATCAATTTCCTCTAATTTTGCTTCACAAGTATATTTCATATTCTACAAAAAATTAGATACTAAATAAGCACATATATACTCAATTATATTCATAATAACATATATCTAACAAAATAACAAAATTTAAAATCTATAAAATAAATTTTGCTGTTAATTAAAAATAGCTATAATTAAACTAAACTCAGCCCCCGTTGGATTTAACGTAATTAAATCTCTAATTGTTTTTCGATTAGCAAATATTTGCTCGTAAGGACTAATACTTGGTTGTTTTGATGCTTCAATATGCTGAATTGGTCTAACAACTATTTGTCCTCTACATATATAAGTATTTAATAAAGTTAGCTACTAAAAAAATTCAAAGAAGAAAGTATGCAAAAAATATTAATTATCTTTGCAATGTATTTTGAAATGTTGTAACTTCTGGGATTTCTGTAATAATCGAGATATTTTAGAAGTGAATTTAAATAAATAAAAGAAAAGAATGAAATTCAAGTTGACTTGGAATTTAAAACGAGCCCAAATAGCTCAATTGACCTTTCGCTACTGTGTAAATTGCACAGTTTACGAGGCAGAAATATCGCCTTTCAAATCCGAGCCAAATCTCGAAAATCCGAGATCAACAGTGCGATCGTCTCGTCGAACTGATCGAAAATGGTATTGATCAAATTTTGATCCAACGGTCGGATCTTCCAGAAATCAGCGAAGAAGCGGGCGGGACCCGCGACTTAAGTGAACAGTGGGTGAATAGTAACCCCTATTTCTAAATCCACGTAGTGCCAACGTTAGCAAATTCGCTGTCTAGACTCCGATTATAGCAATTCAGGTAGCCGTTTTGATCGGTTTCATCGATCTGAACGCAATGGTGCTGACGGAATTTCCGTTTGACGACCCTAGAGTGTCGAAAAGCGTGATAAACTGTATTTCTGTATAGTATTTATGGACCGAGAATTTATCCGGGCATTTTCTCGAAAAATAAAAATCGCTACCTAATAGGTTTCGTTGAGCCGGACGTCGTGGCGAAGTCCGTTTTTCGATTTGACGACTAAAATGCCTCGAAAAGCGTGAAATACGGTGAAAAATGCGGCATTTTGCACAAGACGCCCTATATTTTATGCTCCGTTTTGCGTGCTGCTCCTTGGAGAGGGACCTAAGTGCGAGACAAGTTTATTGTCAGGGACTGGGCTCAAAATAGCAAAGTTTAAGGGGTTAAAAAAGGGTTTTTTTTTTTAAAATAACCCTCTGAAAAATTGAAATTTGCCAATTAACCCTCCCCAAAAAATATTTGCAAAACTAACCCTCCTTTTGCCAGCTGGGCGCCACGGTGGTCAGACGACCTGAAGGCGCTGAAGCGTTCAGCGTCTTCACAAAAAACCTCTGAAGACGCTGAATGAATCAGCGCCTTCATGCCAATGTTGAAGGCGCTGAAGCGTTCAGCGTCTTCACAAGAAAACCTGTGAAGGCGCTGAATGAATCAGCGCCTTCATGCTATATGTTGAAGGCGCTGTTTCATTCAGCGTCTTCAGCATAGACTATAAGGCGTTGAGAACTCAGCGCCTTTAGTGTTTTATACTAAAGGCGCTGAGTTTCTCAGCGCCTTTAGTGATTTACACTAAAGGCGCTGAGCTACTCAGCGCCTTCAGTGCAGAACACTAAAGGCGCTGAATGGCTCAGCGTCTTTAACTTATAATGTTAAAGGTGCTGACCGATTCAGCGCCATCTTCACCACCATATCCACCCGCGCGGGCAGCAGTGTCTCTTCATCTTCAATCCCGCACGAGCCGCTCCCGCACAGAGAGAGCTCCGAGCACAGTGAGATCGCCGTCGCCTTCTTCGTCGCAGTGCCCCGAGCACAGTGAGATCGCCGTCGCAGTGGCCCGAGCACAGTGAGATCGCCGTCGCATTGCCGATCTCCTCTCGCCGTCGCCGTCGCCGTCGCCGTCGCCTTCGCCGTCGCCTTCGCCGTCGCCTTCGCCGTCGCCTTCGCCTTCGCTGTCGCCGTCTCTCTCTCTCTCTCTCTCTCTCTCTCTCTCACTGTGAGCTCGCTCCCTCTCTCTTCTCTCTCTCTCTCACTTTCTCTCTCTCACTGTGAGAGAGTGATCTCTCACAGTGAGAGATCACTCTCTCACAGTGATCTCGCTTCACTGTGAGAGAGTGATCTCTCACTCTCTCACTGTGAGAGATCACTCTCACAGTGAGAGAGCTTGATCTCTCACAGTGAGAGAGGTTCACTGTGAGAGTCTCTCACAGTGAAGCTCTCTCACTGTGAGAGATCACTCTCTCACTGTGAGAGAGCTTCACTGTGAGAGAGTGATCTCTCACAGTGAGAGATCGCTCACTGTGAGAGATCCCCTCACAGTGAGAGATCGCTCACTGTGAGAGATCGCTCACTGTGAGAGATCCCCTCACAGTGAGAGCTTCGCCGTCACAGTGAGCGATCCCCTCACCGTGAGATCGCTCAAAGTGAGAGGTTTCACTGTCGGTCTCCGACTGTAAAGTTAAAAGTAGTATTTTGAAGTGGTTAAATTTTATTTTGTAGTTGAAATGGCTAATCGTCGCATGCCTATAAGTGTTCATTGGGATGGACAGTTAGTTATCAATGAGAATGGTCCACGATATATCGGCGGTCAAAAAAAGTTAATCGTGATACGTTCTGATTCTACATATACTAGTTTCGAGACGAGAATGTATCGTTTAGTAAATTGTACAAGAGAACAATTTCGTTTAAAATTTACTATTAGTTGCCCCACGATCGGTAGTGGATATTTAGCTCACGAAGTAGTAGATGATGAATCATTGGAGGGAATGATTGGATTATGTGAACATCATGGTGTTGTGACGGTATTTATTGAGAAAGAGGTACATCCGTCGGATAATTTTGAACCGCAAGGTTATTACACGAGAATGCTCCACAATTATATTGATTTGGGTCCTTCCGCCAATGTAATGAGTGATCAAAATATTCCACACGAAGGTGGTGTCAGAATGACAAGGTTAGAAAAATAACCTAATAATTTAGTAATTTATAATCTTCTTTAAATGGACTTAATCATTGTATATATTGCAGAGAAAGTGAGTATGACCCTATTGAGAGTGTTGTACCTTGCTCGTTTAGTAGTGTGCCACCAACGACCACATGTGTGCCACCTACGACCACACACACACAAGCCACGACCTCACGCGGACACTGGACGACATCACGCGAACAATGCACGACCTCCCGTATAGAACCAAGGATGTCTCATTTACAACTAGATCCTTTTGATTGAGGGTAAGTACAAATGTAAATTAAATGTTAAATTTTAAATTAATGGCAATGTTGGAATTTTAGGTTTACCAAATTTGCAGGTTATCTAATTCCTATGAACATTGGAATCCAACTGCTATTAATGAATTTGATACTAATGTTGAGGAAGGAGGTGATAATATCGACGAAGGAGATTGTAATGTTGACAGGGGTGGTGATAGTGATATTAATCATGAGGATTCACCAATCAATGATGATCAGAATAGTAGTGAGGATGACGAACTGGATGTTTCATTTCCAGATATAGATGATAATCATGATAGAGGGTTAAATGATATTGCAAATACAATTTACAGTCAAATGGACAACCCACAAATCAGCAATGATTACGTAGACAATCCTGACGAGGAAAATGAATTTATTGATCATCCGAAACGTTTTCTTTCAGATACTAATTGGATAAATCAGTATGCTGTAGATCATACAGATCTTAATATTCGACAAATCAATACTGGTTTCCCTAGCATCGACGGGAGTTGGGCTGGACGTGTCTTTCAAGATAAGGCATCTTTATTGGATGCTCTAGACCGGTGGCATATTGAGCATAATGTACAAATGAAAGTATTGAAATCTACAAGAACGACTTACACTGTCAAATTGTAATGACACAACTTTTCTAGCAATATTTTACCCTCCTGCTAATAAAGTGTAAGTTAGAGGAAATTAAAATATCGGGCTCTTTAGAGTTGACTAACGTGCGGTGCGGGTATTTTTCGATGATAGAGCTCGAAAAACGATAAACGGCGGTGCAATCGGATCCAAAATCCGACTTACGGATCTCCCGGAATGGGATTTTGAAGGTCGCGGTAACCAAGGGGTGCATCGGAATCCGTGCAAAAGATCTGGCATGTTTTTCGAGGAATCTTAGAATTATCTCTTAAGGAATCATCCTTAAGTATTTATCTTTAAAGTTTTATCCCGAAGGATTATCTGTAAGGAATTAATTAATTAACGAATTAATTAATTAGAGTCAAAAATATCCGAGGAGGATTTTGACGGTACGTACGAAATAAATAAAAGAAAATAATTAATAATAATGTTTAATAATAAGAGGATATTTAAACCCCGGTTACCGGAAGGAAAGAAAAACCCTAGATTAAAATACCGCCTCCTCAAACCCTTCCTTCTCGTGCGTACCAAAAACCAAACGAAACCCTAGTTGGAAAAGAGAGGAAGGAAAAGAGAGAAAAGAAAAAGGAAACCCTAACCGGAGGAAAAAAGAAGGAAAAAGTGAGAGAGCGGAGGAAACCGATCGCCCCGATCGACGTCCGGAGACCGGAGAACGAGATGCCATCGTCTACAGGGAGCGGATCCGGATCTCCAACGCCGCAAGAACCAAGATCGGTTCTTTATTTCCAATAGATTGAGATTAGTGGTCGTTAATCCTTTTGTAGAATTAATCGAGGGATTTCCGTGTTCTTGTAAGGTCGTTTTAATCGGTTCATCGATCACGGATTTTTGTTGGGTTTTGATCAATGTTTTATTCTCGTTCTTGATCGGGTGTGATCGATAATTTTTATCGGATTTAATCGGTGGTTTTTAATCGGTCTTTTGATCGAGTTTCCGATCGACGTTTTGGTTGTTCGTCGATCGTTGGTTAGTCGTTAGATTTACCGCGAGTTTGTTCGGGGATTTTTTGCGGGTGTTTCGTTGGAACATAGGGGGGGGTTAACGGGAGGCCGCCGCCGCCGTTGTTAAACGGGAGGCCGCCGCCGCCGTTACCATGTTCACGGGGTCGACGCCGTAGCCACCGTGGACGCGTGGTCGCAACCGGAGCCGGAAAAGACGAAGAAAAACGAAAAATAAAGCAAAATCCGTCGCGCGGTTCACGGGCCCGGGCGTGCACCCGGCGCACGCCCCGGCAGCACGGATGCACAGACCCGGCGCACGAATCCGTGCGCCGGCCCAGCCCGCTTAAGCGCGGTGCACGCCCCCGCGTGCACCCGGTGCGCGACGCTGGCGCCCGAAGCGGAAGACCCGGTGCACGCTCGGGTCGTGCACCGGCCCGGCCCAAGAGCGCGGTGCACGCTTCCTGCGTGCACCCGGCGCATGCCGCGCGGCCACCCGACGCGCAGACCCTGTCCACGGTTGCTCCTGTGCACCACCCGACAGCCGAAAGTTCGGTAGCTCCGTTTTGGTCCATTTTTCCACCGTTTTGAGCTCCGTTTTCGCTGTTGAGATCATCGTTTCCGCGGTTTTCTTGGCATGGCCACTTGGGATCTTTTTGGTTACTGTTTTAGTATGTCGGGTGCTAATTTCGCCGACGCTCCGCGCCTCGACGAAATCGTCGGCGGCGCGCCGTCGGGTCTCTATCTCTCATCGTTTTCGTCGTCGGGGTTTCTCGGCTTGACCGTTGACGTCCCAAGGTGGCTACCAGTTGAGAGATTGGGTTTTGTTGGATTTCCATTAGCGGTTTTGGGTTCCGATGGAGTTCGCGACGACATAGTCGTGGTTCGGTTGTTGTTAACCATCGGTTTTACCGTCGGGGATCCGGTTTGATCTGAGTTTTCGGTTTTACTTGACAAGCTTTGACTCGTTGATTCTTGTTTGACGTCGCGGTCCTCTAGGTGCAGTGATTTTGGTTTTTGTGGGTTTATTGTTACAGTGGTTGGGACCACTGATTTTACCTGATTAGGGTAAGGTGTTAATTGGTGCTCTTGGATATTTTAGTAGGCCGCGAGGACTTCTGATTTGCTTAGGAGGGTCGCGGGCGCGGTCGGTTATCTTCAACCAGGTGGGTACCCTTGCTATAAGTGCAACAAGTGCAGTGAGTGCACCATATCATCGTAAAAGGCTCGTTAACTTGTCTAATAAAGTAGATGGACTATTATACATTCGCATGAATACTTTTATTTAATAATTGTGGCGGCTGCGGTCGCGGGGCTTATTACACGCCGACATCGGCAATTTCGGTTTTGGATGCTGCACGTACACGGCCGGATTGGCCTTCGCATGGGTGTACTTTTCCGGAGAAGTGGTCCGAGTGACCCGTGTGCCCCACGTGTATGGGGTGGGGACCTCTTCACGACAGCTAAGGAGCCGCACTAGCTCCGTGAAGGGGTTAAAAGCATCATGGGGGTAAGGTGACTGTGCACGAGGGAGACTTCCGTCTCCCCGACAGGTACTCTGGGGATGGGGCCCAGCTTATTTTGTAACAGGGTTTTCGCGAAAGGTTCCGGTATAATCGGTTTGTTTTGGATTCAACGTTAATTGTTAAGACATCTACTTTATTTGTCACTGACTTTACCCACTCCGTGACAGGTTTGACTAGGGACATTAGTCGGGATGGTGGTGAGACTGCATCGAGAGGACCGTAGTCGTAGGAGGCTTTCTACTCGTTGCTCCTTGGTTTTATCTCAGCTCTTTCTTAACTACTGTTAGTTTAATTTGCATCTGTGGATCATATTAGTTATAGTTAGCACTGTGGATTGGATGTACTATTACGGTTTAGACATACTTTCGTGATTTCGGGCGCGGCATGTTTTTATCATCATAAAAATGATTGCGAAAACGTTTTCAAAAGCAGAGTGCCGTGTGGGCACAGATTGTAAACCTCTGGATTTATCCTTTCCAAACGATGTCGCCGCTCTCTTGTTGGATGTGTAATTGTTTTAAAAATTGAGTGTCGGGTGGACACCGTTTGCAAAACCACCGTAGGTAATTACTTCTCCTGCTCTATGTTTGATGACGACTGTATGGTTGATGGTTGGTATTGTAAATGGGACGCCGTGCATATACAAAGGAGACTCTGTCCGATTGCAGAGTGAATTTGTATATGTGGCGGTCTGTCGTGCACCGGGGGCGAGGTGATCTTCACGTGTGAAGAAAAAAAATATAATACACGTTTTTCCGCTTATACTAAGACCTCCCGGGGCGTGACACAAATGCTTAGTAGAGGGATGTTCTTGGAGATTACATGCTTCAGTACCCAAAGATACGACATATTTTAGGGTAAAACATATGCTGGTCCACACATGTGTAATTCCAATACTGAATGCGGCACACCGTAATTGTAATTCGACCCTTATATGTCAATTGATTCTTTCGACATTAAAGGTTAGACTTAATATGACGCCAAAAGAAATTCGAGATACGGTGCGAGCAGAGTACCATACTGACATAACATATTGGAAGGCTTGGCAATAAAGAGTAAAGCATTACAAATTATTTACGGGAGCTGGGAGCAATCGTACACTGACTTGCCTCGTTACCTTTCTATGGTAAAGAATTCTAATCATGGTACTTTATGGCGTCTGGATCATAGGTGGCCCGCTGATGGCATTTTTCCCTTTGGTCGAGTTTTTTGGTCATTTGGACCTTCGATCCATGGATTCGCATATTGTCGGCCGGTGGTGAGTATTGATGCCACACATCTGTACGGCAAATAAGAAGGTCATGCTTTGATAGCGACGGCTGCAGATGTAAATGATGTTACGGATTTTGTTTTGGCGCATTTCGTGAAAGTGTTAAGTCTTGAAGATTGAAGATGAATGAAGTTTGGATCATATACCTCAATCTCAAGAAAGAAGAATTCAAAAGGATCAGGTAAGTTTAACTAAAGATTAATGGTGATCCGAATACTTCTTGTAGTGTAGAAACACTTGGAAGAATTTTTTATTGCATAAAAATCAAGAACTGGACATGGGACATGTGACACCCCCGGAATTTGGATTAGTCCTCTATATAAATGATATAATAGGACTAAATCTCTAACCCGGCTATAGCATTTTGGATGGTAGCATGATCCAAGAGGAACATGAGAGTTAAGCGTGCTAGAGCTAGAGTAGTTTTAGGATGGGTGACCCCTGGGAAGTGGGGCGTCACAGTCTGCTCTCAAACATAACCAACTTCTGGGCCTCATCTTGGGCGACAAGGGTACTCTGCTCAACAATCGCAGAAACTTGCTCCCGGTCATCCTATGCGCTCCCGGTGGTCCAGCAGGACGAACTCGACGCCACCAACTCTCGGCGTCCCTATCCAAAAGTGCGTACCAAGTGCACCAGACGCTTCTCCTGGATGAATAAATCTTCGAATAGCTCTTCCATAGCCGCGATCCAACTCTCGGCCTCCCAAGGCTCTAAACTCTAACCCGAAATCTGCAGGGGATGGAACTGGATGAAGTAATAACCAGTCAGCAACCTCTCACTGCTTCTGCACCATCCGTGGTGCGATCAGGGTCGAAAACGATGATGTCGCGGCTGGAAGTACTACTAGCGATACCCCGGAAGATGCACTCGCTCAAGCATGTGTATCAAGTGCTCCATGTTCTCTTCCTGGCGCCGCATCGCCTCAAGGTCTGGGCCATTGGGGCCTGTAACTCTCAGACCTTACACAGCTCTGTCCATTCAGTCTCTTACTATTCGACTCCTCATCTAAAGTCAAACACGCCCTCACCGCTGCACGGCGTCTCGGAGGCATCGAAAACCACTGCAACGAAAAAAAAAAAAAAAAAAAAAAGAAAAAAAAAAAAAACATTAGGACCAACAACTCTCTCGACCCAATCAAGCGAAAGTCTAAACATGTTACCTATACTAAAGCATTATGTTGTCTGCAGCCAACATAATCATCTTTAGAGAAATAACATGTAAGATCACTCGCCCCAATCCTCTGGGGGAGGTACAAACTTAATCAGGACTCTCGCTAAAGTCACGTCTCTCACGACAGTCATCCTACTGTCCAACCAATAGCCTAGGGTGTCACGCCCCGGGTGTAAACCAGAACCCGGGCCCGTCTACAGATCCGCCGTATACACGGAATTTCCCGTGTATACGAAGCGCTGGTAACCTGCTCAAATATATAAGAGATATAATAAAAGAGCAATAAAAACAGAGCTGAACTAAAACTAATACATCTCAGACTGAAGCTGGAAATAAAATACAATACATCTGTATAAATGATACATCTGTCTCTCCCAGCTCACCAAAAATAACTACAACCTGCTGGCAAAAGCCAGTCCCAAAGTAAAAGTACATCCGTCTGAGGAAACACGGGTACACCAACAGTCCAGCTAACACGCTCACCTGCCTCGAAGTCTATCTACTCAGCCGTCCTCTCTCATCGACCCGTCGCTGAAAACTCAGCAGCACCCGCAGAAGACACTGCAAAAGAAACAAAGGGGAAGAGAAAAGAGAAAGCAGTGGGGGTGAGAACTACTGTAAACAGCAGCCTCCCCCTAGTGGGTAGACCTCAACTCAAATGTGCCCACTAGGACTACAAGAGCGAAAAAGATGAACAAAGGTGGTAAGCTGTAAATAAACTGCCGATGATGAATAGAGCTACCACTACATGCCTCTAATGAGCTAACTGATAGTATAGCTATATGTGTGCATCAAATGTAAATGTAAATGCCTGCCTAGACCCAATCGATACACCAGTAAGCACTGGTACGGCCTGCGTGCCTGCCTGCCTGCCTGCCAACATCGGGTATGCTGGCCCAATGCATAACACCGATGGGGGAAAAGGGAGTCTCAAGGACTCGAAGCCTGTAAAACGCACACTCCGGAGTGGCACTCGAGGGGAGCGACCCCACGAGTATAATGCCTGGGTAACAAGTACCAAATCACAGGACTGGATCATGACTCTGATCAAGGTGGAAACCCATCCACTAAAAGAAAGCCAAAGCCTCTATCCCAATCTGATGCAATGACCACTGTCCGGTCAACCGCCAAAGATTCGCGGTTGCCGCAATGCCCTGTCCTCACAGCCTGCCTGTCCCAAAACCCACAACCGTCTGACTACACTATCCCTGTTACGGAATTTGAGTTGGCGTATTTCGTGATTGTATTAAGTCTTGAAGATTGAAGATGAAGAAACTTCGGATCGTATACCTCAATCTCAAGAAAGAAGAATTCAAAAGGATCAGGTACGTTTAACTAAATAATTTTGATGATCCGAATACTTCTTATAGTGTAGAAACACCTGGAAGAGGTTTTAACTGCTTATTCATCAAAAACTGGACATGGGACATGTTCAGGATCCGGATCGTGGACTTTCAATCCGGATCCCGAAAGGTGTTCGTTCATACATTGCTGCAATCCGGATCACAGCTTGTACAATCCGGATCCCGAATGGGATGTTTTGTGAAAATGTATGAACGATCCGGATCGTGGATTATGATCCGGATCCCGAACAGGTGATTTTCTGGAAACTGCATTCTGTGCGTCTGCGATCCGGATCGTGGCTTATACAATCCGGATCGCCGTCGGTAAAACTTTCCAGAAAAGTTTGTTTTTGATCCGAATATTCTTCCTAGGGTTTCTAACCTATAAATAAACCCTATGGTCATTTTTCTAGGGCAATCCAAATAGAGCCGTCATTTTCACATATCATTTTATACGGCCTTAGATCCACATATAGAGAAGAAAGGAAATCAATAGAAATGATTCTATGTTTCTTCATCTATATTGATTAGTTTGATTCTAGGTTTTCATACTCACATCTTGAGTTGAATCAAACTAATGAATACTTAGATGGTATTTCCGATCTACTCTTGATCTAAGTATTCGGCGGATCATCACCACCCAAACAAACAACGATTTACCCCAAAATCGGCGCGTGGACTCGCGTGGCCTTGTGGATTCAAGGTGTTATCGCTTTCGTGGATTCGGAGCGAGGTGCGTTCGTGGATTCGAAGCGTACCATTGGGTGAAGACCGTGGATTCGGTTGGACGTCGTGGACTCGACGTTGGACGCTGTGGATTCAGCGTTGGGCGCGGATCGTGGATTCGAGAAGCGTCGTGGAGCGAGCGGGAAGATCGACTAGGGGCGTATGGTAAAAGGTTGAGTCGTCTGTGAGTACGTTATATCACCTTGTACGTGTGTTAACTCTAGTGGATTTCGCCGTGTTATCGGTCCCGTGGTTTTTTACTCCGGTTTGGAGTTTTCCACGTAAAAATCTTGTGTGTTCTTTTATTTTTCCGCATTGGGTTTTATCGCACAATGATTTTTTGAGTGTTTATTGTTTACACCTATTCACCCCCCTCTAGGTGTTTTTTCCCCTATTAGATCCTTATTAACCTAAACCCAACAAGTGGTATCAGAGCGGGAATAGGGTTGTAAACAATGGTTGAAGGTGGAAACATCAATCGACCCCCTTTCTTTGATGGAACTAATTATGCGTACTGGAAAGTACGGATGAAAGCTTTCTTAATTTCCATCGACGAAAGGGTGTGGCAATCAATTGAATTAGGATGGTCTAATCCAACTGAAATTTTAGATGATGTTCGCACCTTAAAACCTAGGTCGAAATGGACCAAGGAAGAGATAGACTTATCTTCTTACAATGGCAAAGGGATTAATGCTCTATTTAATGCTTTGTCACAAACTGAGTTCTCTCGCGTCTCGGCATGTGAGACTGCGAAAGAAATCTGGAATGTTCTGCAAGTTACGCATGAGGGAACTAACTTAGTGAAGATTCAGAAACTGCAAATGCTCACGAGCAAGTTTGACTCTATCTCTATGGCAGAGAATGAATCCTTCACTGACTATTACACACGATTGCAAGACATCGTGAACTCATGTGCTAACTTGGGAGAGAAGATTCCAGAATTTAAAGTTGTAAGAAAAATTCTAAGAACTCTTCCTGAACGATTTCGCCCGAAGGTTGCAGCCATTGAAACAATTAAACACCCGGACGAAATGCGTGTAGAAGAATTAGTAGGTGCTTTACAAACTTATGAAATGACTTTTCCTACTAACTATTCTTCTGGAAAGGCATCCTCTTCTAAGTCTTCAGGTTACGCATTGAAATCAACTAAAGAAGAAGACGCGGATTCATCCTCCTCGGACGACGACGAGAACATTTCTATGGAGGACTTTGAGAAGCAGCTCGCTCTCTTGACAAGGAAGTTTCGCCGCAACTTTCGAAGGGGAAATTCAAGCAAAACTCAATCCTTCGGAAAGTCAAAGAAAGGCAAGGGTCCTTCAAGTTACAAGTCAAGAAGCCAGGAGAACTTCTCAAAGGATAAGAAAAGTTCTGAGGGACAAGTCCAGTGTTTCAAATGTCGAGGCTACGGCCACATAGCAACGGAATGTCCCAACAAGAATCCGGCAAAGAAGAAGGCGATGCAAGTAGTTACTTGGGATGACAACTCCACGTCAAATGAGTCATCGTCAAGTGATGAAGAAGACAACGCGACAGCTTTCCACGCGTCCACTACATCTTCTCCCTTCATGTGCTTAATGGCGAGTACATCCGAGTCATTGTCCAACTCCACTGTGGAAAAGATTGCAACGGACGATGAGTCAGATAATTCGGAAGGTGAAGATTTTGTTTTAGCCTACCATAAGCTTTTGAGGGATTCAAAGAAATTGGCTAAACAAAACAAGGGGTTGAAAGAGAGATTACTGGATCTTGAAGATGAAGTAAAAAGAGTAACCTCTTTCTCAACCGATCTTGAAGTGGAAAGGGACAATCTGATTAAGACAAATGTTTCCCTTCAAGAGTCCAATGAGCATTTCGAGAAGAGTTATGTAGACATGGTGAACAAAGCGAATTACTTCTTGAAGCTCAACGGCGAGGCCCGACAGGAAAAATTGGAAATGACGGAGACCATACGCCAACTAAAGGATGACTTACAGAGATTTTCTTCTGGAAGGAGTAAGTTGGACAGACTTCTTGGTCTCGGTCAAAGAAACAAGTTCGGCCTCGGATACACTCAAACTGGAGACATTCCAAGTTCGAGTGGTACGGTATTTGTGCCTCCGTCGGTATCTCCTCCTCCGACACCGGTGTTCACGCCAAGCAACGACAACGAACCTACTACATCTTCTTCGGAATCGACAAGATCCAAGGTATGTTTTCGTTGTGGCATTTCAGGGCACATCAGAAGAAACTGCAAGACTGGAGCCAAACGCACACCTCAAGAACATCTTGCAACAACTACCAAAAGGGCTATTCCTCGGGAAACAACTCCAATCAAATTGACGGAAAAGAGCCTTGGTAGTACACCTCTCAAGACGACAGCATCAAGGAGCAGCAATTCTTCATGCAAGACGCTCTCACCTAGGAAATCAACTTCACGACCATTACCGACGTACTCCAAAAAGGTTTGGGTGCGCAAAGGTGAAATCTTTCCCTGTCTTGCTACCAATGTTTCTTTGCATGCATATGATGGTTCGTCTTGGTACCTGGATAGCGGGTGTTCCCGTCATATGACCGGCGATAAAAACTGTTTTCAAACATTTGAGAAAAACTCCGGAGGACTTGTTGTTTTCGGAGATGGCCGGTCTTCCAAAATTGTTGGAAAGGGAACGGTAGCTATTCCAGATGGCCCGGTTCTAGATAATGTATTATTTGTTCATGGCCTAAAGACTAACCTCATAAGCATAAGTCAACTGTGTGATAATGGTTATTCAGTTAATTTTTCATCTGATAAATGCACTGTAACTGACTTGAACCATGCTTTCTTTTTAAAGGGGGTTAGATCAGAAAACAACTGTTATGTAGTTCCTTCTAAGATTTCTGAAAAATGTAATCTAGCATCTTTAAAAAACGAAACTCTTTGGCATGAAAGGCTAGGTCACATAAACTTTAAGGAACTTGCTAGAATTTCAAATAAAGATGTGGTCAAAGGGGTTCCGAAACTTTCTTTTGAACAAAACCTTGTGTGTGGCGGTTGCCAAAAGGGAAAACAGTCTAGGACTGCACACAAGAATTTGAACCACATAGGTACAAAACGGCCTTTGGAACTTTTGCATATGGACTTAATGGGGCCAACTCGTCAACCATCTCTGGGAGGTAAATGGTATATTTTTTTGTTGGTTGATGATTTTTCTAGATATACTTGGGTAGCCTTTCTAAAAGAAAAAGCTGATACTTTTGATTCTTTTCTCGAAATTTGCAATCGTATTATGATTGAAAAGAATGAAAGGATTACTCGAGTAAGGAGTGATAGAGGTGGGGAATTCATAAATTCCAAATTCATTGATTTTTGCTCTTCTAACGGCATTAAACATGAATTCTCTGCACCTTACACACCTCAACAAAATGGTGTAGTCGAGCGCAAGAACAGGGTCGTACAGGAGATGGCTCGTGTTATGCTTCATAGCCGGAACCTTCCTTTATATTTTTGGGCTGAAGCGGTGAACACGGCTGTCTATGTTATCAATCGAGTGTACTTGCGCCCGGGGACTTTTAATACACCATATGAACTATGGTTTAGTAGAAAACCTAATATCAAATATTTTCGCATTTTCGGGAGTCGGTGTTTCATTTTGCGTGATCGCGAAAATCTTGGTAAATTTGACTCTCGAAGTGACGAAGGGATTTTCTTAGGTTATTCTACAAACAGTAGAGCATATCGAGTTTTTAACTTGGAATCTAAGACGATTGTAGAATCGATAAATGTTAAGGTAGATGAAGCTTTTCATTTTGAATCTGAAAAATCTACCCTCGATATCTCTCTTGATGATGATACACCTGCTAATGCATCTTCTTCTAACAATTCTTTCGATAATAATGTTGATGCATCTAACGGTTCTTCAAGCTCATGTGATGTGCAGGAATCATCTCGTGTACCTCCGCCTACTCCTTTACCTCAAACGTTACGCATCTCCAAGGATCACCCTGAATCGAACATAATTGGAGATCCACAAGAAGGAGTTAGAACACGGAGACAATTGGTTTGCGGATTTGCATGTTATGTATCACAAATCGAACCAAGGAATATTGATGAAGCTCTCCAAGATGATTATTGGATTAAAGCAATGCAGGAAGAGCTCCATCAATTCGAGCGAAACAAAGTCTGGGAACTGACGAAGCCTCCGAAGCAACACAATGTGATAGGTACCAAATGGATCTTCAAGAACAAGAAAAACGAAGAAGGTACTATCATCCGGAACAAAGCAAGGTTAGTTGCTCAAGGCTATTCTCAAGTAGAAGGTATAGACTTTGATGAAACCTTCGCCCCTGTAGCTAGACTCGAGTCCATTCGTATATTGTTTGCGATCGCTTGTCATTTCAAAATCAGATTATTTCAAATGGACGTTAAGAGCGCCTTTTTAAATGGATTTTTAAATGAGGAAGTTTATGTAGCTCAACCGAAAGGTTTTGTGGATCATAAACTACCTAACCATGTTTTTCGACTGAAAAAGGCTCTTTACGGTCTGAAACAAGCACCGCGAGCATGGTACGAAAGGTTGACAAAGCACCTTTTGGAAAAGGGCTACACTCGAGGGGGAGCTGACAGGACTCTCTTTGTGAAGCATTATCAAAACAATTTCATAGTTGCTCAAATCTATGTTGATGACATTGTTTTTGGAGCAACGAGAAATACTGATGCTTCTAAATTCGCGGAGACCATGGAAAGCGAATTTGAGATGTCCATGATGGGCGAATTGAATTATTTTCTTGGATTACAAGTTAAGCAGAACGATGAAGGAATTCACTTGTGTCAATCCAAGTATGCACTGGAGTTGGTCAAAAAGTTTGACCTTGAAAATTCGAAAGATTTTCCAACTCCAATGGGAACTAGCCATAAGGGACTTGGAAGTGAATCACAAAGTGAGAATGTAGACGAGAAACTGTACCGCAGTATGATTGGAAGTCTACTATATCTCACGGCTAGTCGCCCGGATATATCCTTCAGTGTTGGGATTTGTGCGAGATATCAATCAGCACCGAAGGAGGTTCACCTGAAAGCGGTGAAACGGATCATCCGGTATATCAAAGGTACAATCAATTTCGGAATTTGGTATCCTATGGGAACGACTTTGGATATTGTTGGATACTCAGATGCCGATTGGGCTGGATCGGTGGATGACCGGAAAAGCACGAGTGGTGCATGCTTCTATCTCGGCCACTGCCTTGTTGCATGGCACAGTAAGAAACAGAACTGCATAGCACTCTCGACTGCCGAAGCGGAGTACATTTCTGCAGGAAGTTGCTCAACCCAATTGATTTGGATGAAGAGCGTGTTGAGTGATTTCCGAATTTCAACATCTTCGGTAACCATTTTATGTGACAACACTAGTGCCATTAACATTTCTAAAAACCCTGTGTTGCACTCTAGAACAAAACATATTGAACTTAGATATCATTTTCTTAGAGAGCTAGTTGAATCAAACATTCTTCAACTGTCATATATTTCAACTGAAGATCAATTAGCCGACATCTTAACAAAACCGTTGGATCAAAAACGTTTCATTCACTTGCGAAAAGCAATTGGCATGCTTTCCTTGAAATAAACTCTTTTGAAACCTTTGCTTAGATTAGGTTTTGTTTTTGTTCTTGTTTTTGTTTTGTTCTTTATCTATGTTCTGTACATAGCACACTAATTGAGCATATATCATAATTGACTTTAATTGCATCCTTTTATGCATTTAGAAATTTATTATGTTTTTGATGTCATAATGTTTCAATGTTGCAATGATCATTTACGTTAATTAAACCATCTTTCTGTGATCAAAGTCAATTTCTCTCTCAATGATCTCTTGGTATAGTCATTATCATATTTGATTGCTTAGTCGAGTATGAATTCGAGATCAATGGTTTGGTTGAATACTTTATATATTAAATAATTGATAGCCAATTGAGGGGGAGTCAATGAAATGTGAAATGCTCAAAAGATGTGGAAAGAGTTACATCCCAATGAGGAGTGTGAAAACTACCACCACATGGAGAAAATGAAAGAAAAAGATACTCCATGAATGAAAAGCAAACTTTTGTTTGAAAAATTGTTGATAAAACTCATATTGAAATACTTGACTCAGTCGTATTTCATGGTTGGTATAAGGTGGGATTTTTGATTTAAGATGCTCAAAGAGCCACTCCTTCAACAGATTGTCTAGATATATTATTTAACTTATCTGGGATTTCAAACATCTATTGATCTTGGTACTTCATTTTCTTTACTGAAATTGATGATTTGATAAAGACATTACACATAGGATCAAGATAGATGTAATTGAAGTTGTTCAACTTTAAGTGTTTTAACTATCGTAAATCTTCGTTTCATTTTTGGATATTATTGATAGATTTTTCATAATCTATTTCTTGTTGTGTGAAACGATGTCATTTGTTTAAAGTTGACATGATAATGTGCTTACATACTTTTTCTGGATTTTATTGTATTTTTCTGAAGAAAAAGGTGTAGCCGATCCGGATCGTGGCAAGTGATCCGGATCCCGAACGCAGGATTTTTCCCGCGTGTGGCCGATCCGGATCACATTCTCGGCCGATCCGGATCACGGCTAGGGTTCTATATAGAAACTTTCAGATTCGAGATTTCTTTACCCTAATTTCTGGTTTTCAAGCTTCTAGAGTTTCTCTCTCTAGATTTCTTGCTTCCTGGTGCTTCAAAACTCAAAGTTCTTCGGATTCAAGTAAGTTTACATGATCAAAACTCGGTTTTTCACAGTTTTTCTGTTTTTTCACCAAACGTGAGTTGAAAAGTTGGAATTTTTTCGTTTGTGAATGGTTTTTGATCAAATTTCTTTTGAAATAAGAACTCTGGGTCAATTAGTTTTACTTTTATGCTGGGATTTCACTTGATTAACGTATTTTTAGGCTTCGATTTCTAAAAATTCGGTTTTAGGGCATAAAAGAGGAATTTCTGTAAATCATGGATTTGATGAATTTTTAAAATTCTTTTTGGAAAACTAATTTGATTCTTGGCTTCTCTATATGATTATGATTGTCTAGGTACAATGTTTTCAAATTTTTCAAAATTGACAATTTTTCATATGTTCTTGAGTTGGTTTTCACAGGACACCTTCTTAAACTCAAAGCACTAGAATCAATGGCATTCTCGTGGTTGATCATCTTGCTGGTCGCAATGCTGCCTGGGGGTTCATCGGTTAAAGAAGAACCAGGCGTCTCAACTGGAGACAAACCGGAAGGAGCCAATGAAGACAGCTCGGATTACAATAGTGAAGAATGGGACGAATTCTTTAAGGATGTTCAAAGAAAAATTGATGAAGAAGAAAGGAAGTTCACCAAAGGGAAGAGACTTATGAAATCTGCCTCCACGACCATACAATATACAAGAAGGAAAGTGTTCAAAGAAGTACAAGCCAGCAGAGTGGGCCTCTAACCAGAGCACGCTCACTTTCAGGAATTTTGCAAACTGGATCACCATGGACTGCAGGACCTGATGCACCATCTGCATCCAGACAGCGTTCATCTTATTCAAAGACACGGACAACTGAGACAGAGATATTGGAATCGATTCGTCAGGAACAACAAAGATCTCTGCTACACATGAAAGAATATCGAGAGAGCTTCAGCAAATCTCCTCTGAACACAAGAAGATCAAGAAAAAATATTCAAACCTTAAGAACTTGCTTAAAGGATTTTAAGCAAGCTGAGCTGTACTAGTTCAGACTCTTCAGATTGAGCAACAGAATTGGTCACCTTAGTTTGGGTTCTTAGTTCTCAGAACATTGTTTTTCTTTACTCCTTTAGTTTAGTTCTCAGTTTGTGCATATTTTTAGAACTCTATTTTTTTTGTTACTCTCCTTACATATTGTAGCTCATGCTACGTTTTGGCTTGTTTTTTGTGACAAAAAGGGGGAGAGAGTTAGCGAAAACAATGAACAATGATGAACTTTGAACAATGATTGTGAATATCGATGATATCAAGGTAAGTATGAATCTCAACTCAACTTTGGTTTTCTTTTGTGATTTGTGACATGCTTCTATACTAACTATTCGACTAACTATTTGGGCATGTAATATGACTAACAAGTTGATGTTGGACTAACATACTTTGACATTTGGTTTTCAACTGCTTAGAAGATATGTTGGTTTTAACTATGTTTCTTTCACATATCTGATTCTTTTAAATGTCATGGTGAGATCAAACTCTATCTCTGCACTTGGTTTTTCTATGTTCCAATTCTTGAGGTATCTAACGATTTTGTTTGTCAAGAATGTTTTCTGTGTGCAGAGGTTACAGATGTCTAAGTCTAGAGTCTGTCTTAGGAGTTTATCTCATGTTTTTAATTTCTGGAACTCTTTTGTAAATTTTTGTTGTATGGTGATAGCAACAAAAATATCTTTTTGAATTTTCTTTGTGGATCTGTGTTTTGTCACGAAACCGCCAAAGGGGGAGATTGTTACGGAATTTGAGTTGGCGTATTTCGTGATTGTATTAAGTCTTGAAGATTGAAGATGAAGAAACTTCGGATCGTATACCTCAATCTCAAGAAAGAAGAATTCAAAAGGATCAGGTACGTTTAACTAAATAATTTTGATGATCCGAATACTTCTTATAGTGTAGAAACACCTGGAAGAGGTTTTAACTGCTTATTCATCAAAAACTGGACATGGGACATGTTCAGGATCCGGATCGTGGACTTTCAATCCGGATCCCGAAAGGTGTTCGTTCATACATTGCTGCAATCCGGATCACAGCTTGTACAATCCGGATCCCGAATGGGATGTTTTGTGAAAATGTATGAACGATCCGGATCGTGGATTATGATCCGGATCCCGAACAGGTGATTTTCTGGAAACTGCATTCTGTGCGTCTGCGATCCGGATCGTGGCTTATACAATCCGGATCGCCGTCGGTAAAACTTTCCAGAAAAGTTTGTTTTTGATCCGAATATTCTTCCTAGGGTTTCTAACCTATAAATAAACCCTATGGTCATTTTTCTAGGGCAATCCAATAGAGCCGTCATTTTCACATATCATTTTATACGGCCTTAGATCCACATATAGAGAAGAAAGGAAATCAATAGAATATTCTATGTTTCTTCATCTATATTGATTAGTTTGATTCTAGGTTTTCATACTCACATCTTGAGTTGAATCAAACTAATGAATACTTAGATGGTATTTCCGATCTACTCTTGATCTAAGTATTCGGCGGATCATCACCACCCAAACAAACAACGATTTACCCCAAAATCGGCGCGTGGACTCGCGTGGCCTTGTGGATTCAAGGTGTTATCGCTTTCGTGGATTCGGAGCGAGGTGCGTTCGTGGATTCGAAGCGTACCATTGGGTGAAGACCGTGGATTCGGTTGGACGTCGTGGACTCGACGTTGGACGCTGTGGATTCAGCGTTGGGCGCGGATCGTGGATTCGAGAAGCGTCGTGGAGCGAGCGGGAAGATCGACTAGGGGCGTATGGTAAAAGGTTGAGTCGTCTGTGAGTACGTTATATCACCTTGTACGTGTGTTAACTCTAGTGGATTTCGCCGTGTTATCGGTCCCGTGGTTTTTTACTCCGGTTTGGAGTTTTTCCACGTAAAAATCTTGTGTGTTCTTTTATTTTTCCGCATTGGGTTTTATCGCACAATGATTTTTTGAGTGTTTATTGTTTACACCTATTCACCCCCCTCTAGGTGTTTTTTCCCCTATTAGATCCTTATTAACCTAAACCCAACC